>BSBK01003250.1:0-225196 GCA_027943335.1 Chamaecyparis obtusa
TATAGCATATATGTATATATACATTATATATGTATATATACATATATATGTATAAATGAATATCTATATATATGTATATATATATATACATGTATATATATATATACATGTATATATATATATATACATGTATATATATATATACATGTATATATATATACATGTATATATATATATATACATGTATATATATATATACATATATATCTATATATATATACATATATATGTATATATATATATACACACACACACACACACACACACACATATATATATATCTATGTATGTATGTATTGTAGAAAAACGGGGACAAAAGTCCCAATAATGATGCAATCTAAAAGTAGACAGAAGTATCATAATATAAGGAGGGCTTTAGGAGATTTCAATATTTGTTTCTTCATTATTGTCTGCATATAAAAATGAAACTGTTTAGAGGAGGAGATGCCCTTAGTTGTGCTCAATTATGGTTCTTATTCTGATAACCATACTGATTAAAATTCTTAATAGTAGTTTACCTTAGTTACCAATCTTATCTTACTTGTTCATAGAGATATCCAACAATCTCAAAAAGGAGATCTTTCAAAAGAATTATGATTTGTAGACTTCTTAAAGATAATCAAACAATATTCAGCATGGTAATAATTGACCTATGTTGAATACTGTTTGGGCATATCAGACTGTATATATATATATATATATATGTATATATATATATATATATATATATATATATATATATATACATATATATATATATATACATATATATATATATATATATACATATATATATATATATATACATATATATATATATATATACATATATATATATATATATATATATATATATATATATATATATATATATATATATATACAGACCTTTATTGTTAGTAAGATGATCATTGTATATACATATATGTATATAAACATATATATATACAGACCTTTATTGTTAGTAAGATGATCATTGTATATACATATATATATATATATATATACATACATGTTTATATACATATATGTATATACAATGATCATCTTACTAACAATAAAGGTCTGTATATATCTATATATCTATATATATATGTGTGTGTGTGTGTGTGTACAAGAAGCATAGTTAATAACCAGATTTACTGATTCTGAGGAGTGTAAAACATAATGAAACAAATGCTAAGGTATGTTAAAGGAAAATAAAGAATATAATTTCATACTTGTCTGATAAGATGTGCTTGCCGATAACAATAATTATTATGTCTTAATTTCAATCATATCTTACCTTACTTGTGTAAAGAGATACCCAACAAGCTCAAGAAGGAGATGATTTAATCATAACATATGATTTATATTCCTCTTTAAGATGCTTTGTACATATCTTGGCTATAGTTCTCCATACATATTCTCTGTTACATCTTATCCTTATTTCAATAACTGATCTATACATCATTAAACATAATATATACAAGGGCTATATATACATTTACTATGTATAAGTAATGATATAAGGTAGGATTCCATAATCCAAACAGTGTACACATTTCTCAGTTAATATAGTTAATATTAACAGTTGCCCTATTCAGATGAACATATGTACAAACTATATTCTATGTACTATTCCTTGCTGATCTTTTATTGAATTAATCATTGGAAATTACAAAAAACCTTAGTGCAGAGTCATGTATGGTTTTCTTTCCTCATGGACTATTATAAATACTCCCCTTCCTCTGCCATGGCTTTAGAGTGCCTGGTATATATTTTGACCCTCAGGTGCAATGATCCGAATACTATCACCCTTGTAGTCATTTAGATATAGAGGAATCTCGAAGCCCTCGCTCCTCTAATATCCAAGGATTCTATAGTTCCTTGACTGGTCTACATAATCTCCTTGTACATATACTCTAAGTTCCTATACATATCTGGCCAATGGTTTCGAATTCCCTTCTTCCTTGAATACAAGCAGTGGCATCCTCTATTCAGGGGGGATTCGGGTTAATTCAGATAAGGGTTGTCTTCATGATAGTCTTAGGGTGCGGGGTTGAAATATTGTCATCAATAGAGTGAACCATTTTTTCTAATACCCCATAGATAGTCCTTTTTGAAAATTGATTTAGATATCTAGATTATCTCTTCCTTGTCCCTTCCTGCTAGGAAGGATACAGCTAGGAACAATCCTATCACATTACCATTAGTTTCTATAGGTGAATTCATAGTCAAAGGATTTTTCTCCTAAAGGCCTTCTCCAATGCCCTCCTAGAAGCGTTAGAAATAGGCAGTAGCATCTGGTTCCACCTCTCCGGAGTTATCATACCCCTAAAGGGCCATTGCCCTGGAACTGCCTTCGTAGAAAGTTGATAGCTTGGTCTCCATCTCTCCTACAGCTAGTTAACCGACAGAATAAGCTTGGCTAAGGCCAAGGCAGTCTGATAGGGATAACCGAGGTCCAGAGGGGATCCAAAAAGGATACATCAAAAACTCAGCTCAAAGATGAGAGATAGCTAGAATTCAGATTGATGTAGCTAGTTGAGTCATAAACCAAAGATGGCGGACCCACAAGGATAGGGGAGGAGGCAAAAGACATAGGGAAGGGGAAAGCACAACGATACCCTAGAGCCTATAATGTAATGATGGGAGGAATGGCTATTTACTAGGATGACTTTCTAGCTGGAACCAGAAGCTTCAAGACAACACCCTGCTGTCCAAAGGTGAAGAGTAAAAGGGCAAATGCAATCATAAGGATGAGAGGGATGCCAGTGAGAGGGATGAAGCAAGGGCGGGGAAGGGAAAGGAGAAAGAAAGGGGACAAAGCTGAAAGGGGAGAGCTAAATAATAAGCTCGAGAGGAAAGGGAACCTAGAGACATGAGGATACTAAATTATGAGTTAGGAGGCTTATATCCATCCAAGGAAAGACTTTGCGAGACATCTTGCCCATGTAACAATATAAATCTGACCTCTGTCCCTTTACTATTAGATATAATTATTAAAATGTTGTGCCATATGACGTGTGAAATACCATAACCTGCAATCATTGAATGAGTAAATGTCTGGGCTCAACATTCTAATGATTATAGACTTTCGTTTCAGGGATGCTTATGTCTTTTGTTGCTAGATTCTGGAGTACAATCATTACATACCTTTATATCCATAAATAAGTTCAATTGTTCTGATATCCATAATCTATACAGTTACCTATATTGCTAATTAAATGTTATCATTAAACTAATCTATATATTATCCTATAATTTTATAATTCTGAGAACCAAGGGTATAAAATTAATTACCAAGGTTGAGATATAGAGAGGGTTCCTGCTAAGGACTGCTATAATATTCTTATGCTCATCTTCCTAATGCCATAAGCTTATAGTCTTAGAATGTATTGAACTTAGGCCTCTGAGTTAAATAGTTAAAAGTGTGACTATATGCTTTATTATTAGGGGGGTAGCAATGATGGGATAATCTTGCAATATCTGAATAACCTCCTCTGTTCTTAGGCTTGGTCATGTAATAAGTGAGCCAAGGTTTTGATAATCTTTCTGAACAGAGCAGGAGATCTAATCATTATAGACTATGCTTAACTATTATGTATAATAAGTTATTTATTTAACCATATGTTAACTTTCCATGAATGTTGGTTAATACTTAGATCTATTCTACTGTACTTTATAATTCCTATTGAGTTTTAATTAGGGATGTTTATGATTCCTATGGATAAAGGACTGTTTATCGGGTTCCTATATCCTAATAGTAAAATTTGTTTCCCAGACTAACAGCTAAGGTTAGCAAAGGGAGAGATCTATGTCTTAACCTATCATTAATATAAACCTATTCAAAATTTTATATATAAAGATCCATTGTTTCCACTCCGTTGGCCCCTAGATTTGCTAACTTGTCAGCCTCTGTGTTGCCTTCTCTAAAAGTATGTCTAATTTCGTATTTTGAGATACTTTCCATTAATAGGTTTAATCTCTTCTATTTTTGAGTTCAAGACCCAATTAGGAGTTTTTTTAGTACGAATGGCGTTGACAATAATTTGAGAGTCTCCTTCAATTATTACTTTTGTAATTTTTAAATTCTTGCATAATTTAAGCCCTTCTAGTGTCGCTATACATTCTACCATATTGTTAGTTGTAGGGCTGATGGGTCTCAAAAATTTAGCGACAACTTCTGACGTCCAATTACGAATGATCCCTCTAATACCTACTACCCCAGGATTGCCTCGGGAAGCCCCATCAAAATTGAGTTTATACCAACCTTCTTTTGGCGGTATCCATTTACAGAGGTTCTGTCAAATTTAGTTTTGGGACCCCCCTTTAACATAAAGGGGAGGATTGCTAATTTTGACCATTTGCATCTGATTCTATTGTCCCAGCTCTTGAATGAATCCTCATAGCTCAGTTTGTCCCTGAGTTTGCTGTTAATAATTTCTACGATAGACGCTTCTATCTTGTTTGTGACCGAGCTCCATGTTAATTTTTGATCAGTAAAAATCCTTCTGTTATTTCTTTCCATATTTTCCCATACTACTATTGAAGGTGCTATTGTCCATATATCCTTAAATAAGTTGTCTTTATACAGAGAGGGCCAAGCTTTAAGGTTGTTGATTAAATCACAATGAGAAGCATATTTCCATCCTAAACTCTGATGAAGCCAATTCCAACAATTTTGGGAGAAAGGACAATTAAGGAGGATATGATTAACATCCTCATAATGGTTTTCACATAAAGGGCATCTAGATGGCCCTTCAAATCCCAATTTATTAAGCTTGTATGCTATAAGAGTTCTATTTTGCAATGCCGCCCATAGAAAACATACCCGCTTTAGGGAGGCAAGATTTGTTCCAACAAAGTTTCAAAGGTATGTCAATATTATCCATATTTTGGTCCCTAATAATTGAATTGTAACCCTCCTTAACAGAGTATTTACCGTTGTTAGATCCTGCCCATATTAAAATATCCGGTCTATTTTTAAGTGTTATCTCTCTATCTTTCAGGATTGCCAACAGGTTTTGCTTCTCATGCCATACATCATCAATTACTTTTAGATTACTCCAATTAGTAGCTTCCTTATTACATATGTAATCCTTAAGATATAAACCTATGACTCTTTTGCACTCTTCCATGAATTCCTTGGAGAAGCCCAGTTTGTTAAGGGGAGTAAGGCCTACCCACGAATCGTCCAAAATAAAACTTGATCTCCTGCTCCAACATCCCAAGATAGAAACTTACTAATAATCCCTTTGCACTCCTTAATAAAATTCCATATACGAGATCCCTTAATATGTGAGTGTGACCTGAAGATATTGATGGGGTCCAAATCGGGGATGTACTTGTGCAATAATATGGATGCCACTTACTGCTTGATTCTTTGTACATTCTCCATATAAGTTTAGCCCCAAGGGCTTGATTTTGCCATAGTAGGTTTTTGATCCCTAGACCCCCTTTTGATATCAGTTTGCATAGGGTATCCCATTTAATAAGGGCAAGTTTTTTTATCTTCTGAGGGACCCTGCCAATAGAATTCTCAAAACATTTTATCTAATTCCTTTTTAACGTTAATCAGAAGGGGTAGGATGGACATATGATACGTGGGTATGGCTGAAAGGACAGATTTGATCATCATCGACCTACCTGCTTTAGTTAACCATTTTCCTTTCCATGAACTTTTCTTGTTCTGAACTTTGGTTATGACTTGTTGCCATAGTTTGGATGATAGGAGACCTTTATCAAGGTCTATTCCTAAGTATTTGCACGGGAATTTACCAATTTTGTATCCCATAATACTACATATTACCTTTTCGATTTTAGGATAGGTATTAATAAAGAAAATTTCTGATTTGTTAGGATTAAACACACTGACCTAAGGCTTTCGCATATAAGTTTAGAACTTCTTTGAAGGCTCTCGCTTCTTGTCTGTTAGCTGAGCCGGGTAGAATTGTGTCATCTGTGAGTTGTTGGTGAGTAATATTAGACATGTTTTCCGAGGCCTTGAGGCCCAGGATTCTCCTTCGTTTTGTTCATTTGTAATATATCTACCTAATGCCTCTACCATAATGACATAGACAAAGGGGGAAAGTGGATCCCCTTGCCTGATACCCTTGGAGATATTGAAAAACCCTTCTGGAGTACCATTGATAAGTATTGAAATTTTGGGGGTCGAGATACAGTTAAAGATAAGCTTAACCATTATTTAGAGAAGCCAAAGCTTCCAAACATTTACACAAGAATCTCCATTCCACTTTATCGTATTCTTTTTGAATGTCAATCTTCATTAGCATACTAGGTTCCTTTGTTAATTGAGCGGTATGAACTATTTCTTGCACTATAATAATACCATCCAAAATAGATCTATTTGCTACAAAACCTATTTTCTCTTTCAAAATAATAGTTGGGAGGAGAGGTTTGAGTCTATTTGCTAAGCATTTGGAGAGGATCTTGTATATGGTATTACATAGGGATATAGGTCTGAAGTCTCCCTGGTTCCGTACTCTCATTCTTTTTCGGAATTAAAGTAAAAAAGGTGTTGTTAATTTCACTTAATATCGAGCCCAAATTTCTAGTTGCTTCCACTGCTTGCCATACCTCTTCTCCCACAAAATGCAAGCATTTTTGGAAGAAGCCAGCTTGAAAACCATCTGGTCCCGGAGCTTTATTCAGGTGGAGTTGAAACACTATTGCTTTGACCTCCTCTAATGATAACTTGTTATTCAATATTTTGTTTTCCGACTCAGTGATCAACTTAGGAATGGATTTAAGCATTTCATTTTGGGTGATGAGATCGATTGCCCTTTGTATTATTGAGAAGGGATTCATAAAAATTTGTAAGGACATTTGAGATTTGAGCAGGGTCTTCAGTAATAAGTCCCTCGGAAGTCTTGATTTTGGCTATTCTATTAATACTCCTTTTATAGTTAGTATGTATTATGAAATAATTTAGTATTACTATCACCCCTCCTTAAGCCAAGACTCCCTAGATTTCTGCTTCCAGAAAATTTCTTCTTTGAGGAGGATATCATTGTATTTAGCCATCAGTTCTTTTTCCTTGTGGTAACTAAGCTCATTCATACCTTGTTCTATTACTATATTGTTTAGGTCAGTTATTTCTTGTTCTATTTTGGGTTTTCTCTTCGAATATATTATTAAAATTATTCTTATTCCATTCTAACACTTTATTTTTGATAATTTTTAACTTTGCTGTTAGGCAGAACATTTTCAATCCTTTAACCAAGATTTGTTTCCACCATTCTTCTAAGAGGTATATGAATTCTGGGTTTTGGAACCACATAAATTCAAACTTAAATGGATTTCTGGAAGGTTTTGAATACTTTGTAATGGTCAGCCTGACAGGGAAATGATCCGATCCTGCTTTTGGGAGGATCTCTGCATTGACTATCTGATTAAAATTATCGGTGTTTGTCCTAATAAAGAATCTATCTAGTTTTTCAGCTATGTAACTGAATCCAGATCTTCTATTATTCCAAGTATTTATTCCATTAATTATATAAATGCTCATTAGGTGATTATCTGCAGCCCATTTGCTAAAGCCTTTATGGGCTTGTGATATATATTGAGAGCCCCCAAACTTTTCCTCTAGATTTAAAATAGCATTGAAATCTCCTCCTATAACAAAGGGGTACTCTCGTTTATCATTTAAAAGTACTTGTACCTCCTGCCAAACTCTTCTTTTTCCTTCGTTAGAGATTGGCCCATATACATTGATCAGGTTAAATTTCAAGTCTGATTTTAGGCTTTTAATAGTTAGTGCCATCCAGTTATCTTCAGTGTGAGAGGGTGAAGCCACTACTTTACGAGGGTCCCATAGGACTGCCAGTCCACCTGAGTGTCCTACTGAACATGCATATTCTAATTTCCAAATACCTAATCTTTTACTAAATTTAGAACTATCCTCTATATTAAGCTTAGTTTCCTGTAGTAAAATGATTTCAGAATCGAAGTTTCTTAAGTATCTTTTGATTAATCTCTATCTGTTAGGGCATTTAGACCCTAACGTTCCAAGTAGTGACTTTCATTGCTCTTTGGGAAGGAACTTCCCCTTCCCTATGTTCAGGATATCAGCTATCTTTTTTTTGGTTGCCTGCATTTCCATCTAGAGATCTCAGTTCTATGGCTGATTTCCTACCTCTTTTCTTTTTAAGTTATTAATATTAGGTGTGCTTAGACTACCTCTATTCAGGGCTATGCCCAATTCTCTATTTTCGTTAGTAATTCCAAAGAGACCTTCAATTGCTTCCTTAACCAATTTTGAATCTCTAGGAGACTCTAATATTGAATTGACCCTATTATCCGGGCTTTTTTGCTCAATACTTGTATGAGCAAAGGGTTCCTCTCTATCTATTATCTCCTTACCAAAAATTTCAATAATATCTTCAGTTTTCCCAGAGAGGTCTAGATTTAAAGTTTCTATTTCTATAGGTATTGAAACAAGCTTGTTCCTCCCCTTTATCTAAGGTAAGATCATTTCTTATTATATTTATGCACTGCTATTCATTTTCTGATACTTCCTTTTCTAGGTGTGGGGAAGGCTGATTCACTCTATTCACCTCATCCTTACTTTCTTCTACAATACATTCCTGAATTTGTTTAATTAGGATTTCCTTTTGAAATTTTATTTCATCAAAATCACAAATCTCATCCAAAAATAAGTCCATTAAATCATCCGTTAATGATTCCCCTAAGTAATTAAATGATTTGGTTTACCTCCTCTTCAGTTTTGTTTACCTGATCCACTAGTTCTACTATATTAGCACCTTCAGGCATCAAAGACTGTTTTGTTTGAAGATCAGTCCTGTTTCCTTCGTGTTGAATACAAATTTTTATTATTTTCTTCTGATTTTGTGTGTTCTGGTTTACTTTCCTCATAACTGGATTCAAACCTAATAATGCTTGGTGTGTTATCAATTCTTGGAGATGATGCTACAATTGTTTGAGGAGTAACTAAGTTTTCAGTAGTTTTATTTATTGATTTCTTTAATATTATATTATCTTCCTGACATTTTGCTGGAGATATAATTTTATGTGGTGAACTAATTGTGTTGCTATGTGGTAGAGGGGGGACCGGGGTACCTTCAATTAGCATTCTATCTTGAGCCATGTTTTCACAATTCCCTATATCATTTTTAATACTAGTATTAAAATTTTTGTCCATATCCAAACCTGATTCTGAGGTATTGAAAAATGTAGGATTCTCTTCATTTCTTTGAGAATGGATGGATACCAAGTTGTAAGGACATGTGTCAGACAGTGATGAGGGAGAAGGCCTCTCTAATCTTTGTTTCCCTATGGGATTAATAGAGAAGCCACCTTTATCCTTGCAAAACTCAACCTCCATTTCTTTATTTAATTGAGTTAAGAGGTTTATGCTTTTGGGTGATTTATGAGGAATAACCTTACCTTTTATAAAATTCTCTACAATTATAGGGCTAATTATAATAGAGTTAAAGCCAAAGTTTAATTGAATAGGAGATATGTATTTTTGATGAAAGTCCATTTCCACAATGATTGTTTTGTCAGCTTAAGTAAGTGCTGGCTCAACAATCCTTATGAACTTTCCAATTTTATTGCCTATTGTACTTATAATTTCCTTGCTGGATAATTCCAAAGGCAAATTTTTTAAAGAGACTGCCTTTTCTAATCTAAAATCCTTAAGATGCATTGGGTTGAATAATGGCAACCAATCAAAAAAGGAGAAATATATGTTGCTAAATTTAATGTCCTTCTTTTCCATAATACTACTCTTCAATTCCTTTTTTTTTGCTGTCTAAATAAATGAAATGCTCCAAGAGGTGCGATATACTTACCTCCCTCGGTAATTGTAGTAATAGTTCTGCTATCAAATCATTAACAGGTACTCTCATGCCATTCTAGATACAGATCACACCTGTCTCTGCTAAGTGCTTCTGTTGCTGCATAATGGTATCATTATCCAACATGATATTTTCATATTGCAAAACATGATTAACCTTACCTATTTTTTGATGGATGTTTCGCCTATGCGGTGGCATATATGCTACAAACTTAGTATCTTTATGAAAAAGAGCATTATTACCATCAAGATTCATCCTGTTATTGCTATCTAAAAATGATGATGGCCTCTCCATCCGTCTATGGTGAGGAGGGCTATACTTTGTATCACTAATTATTGAGTCGTCAGAGCCATAATTTATGCCATTATGTTTAGATTTCCCTTCACAAAAGGGTGGGGTTTTAGTGTGATAGGGGTAGGGCTTTATGGCATTGGGGTGAATCACCTCCGTCTTGTGCTGCTGGGCCCTATAGCCCTTATTCACTAAAACCCCATTCATTTTGTGTGGGGGTGAGTATATTTTTTTGCTACTTTTTTCCTTTCTAAGCAATTCAAAAGAATTTTTCAAAGATAAACTGAAAGAGCTGTGAACCGGAGAGGGCCTTATTACCTTTTTCTTGCTCTTAACCATTTGCCATGAAGACTCTGGTTTAGATGTGCTAGCGGGAGGCGCTTGGGTAGATAGGATTCTACCTTCCCCCTTAGCAGATAGGGGATCATTGGGTATGCATTGTGAAAATTGCCCAGATCTATCAACCTTGGCGGTCCCGTAGCCAAAGCCTTGTTTAGCATACCTAGTCTTAGCAAAAATGCTTAATTGTTTGTCCAAAGTTTGGATAGAAAACACTTTTTGCCTTGTTTCCCTTCTCCTTGCAGGGATTATGCTATTTGCCCTTGGCTCTGAGCTAAGATTTGAAACCCTAGCCGAAACCTTATTCTCTTTTTCCAGTGATTCTTTCTCCAACTTATCAGATACTGGAGAATTTTTATGTGATTCGTTAAGGGTTTTGATCTGGGTCAAGTTGCAACATGAGGGCTTTGCTTGACCTCTGCTAAAAATAGCATACAAATCCCAACCAATATTTTGATAAGCTTTTGCCTTTTGTTTTGTAGTGAATTCGTCCAGGTGTTCATAGGACGGATGAGGTAATTCCTTTTTCCTGCAATCTTTTCTTTTATGGCCTTAAAGAAAGCAGTTGAAGCAGTAACTAGTAAATTTCTGGGTCTTGCCTTGATCCTCAGCGTCCGCTTTGGAGGCTTCTGGCTTAGATTCGACACTGCTCTGCTTTCCTTCATTTTTTGGCGGCCCAAGGTTGGCCTGCTTTAGACCAAGATTGATCTGTCTTCGATGAAAGGCGATTTTTCTTTGCGGATGAGATGTTTGCATTTTCGCTATTGCTTCACATCCAGTCTATTTTTGAGACAATGTTAGTGTTGTTGTTATTGTTCGAAACATCTCCATCTTATTTTGTATCTATCTCATTATAATATAGTTATGAAGGAATAATAGAATTATTTCTTTCTATAACATGATTTTATTTTATTTTATCTTATCTTATAAATTAGTTAAAAATGACAATAGAAACATTTCTATTTTAAAATGTGATTTGTCATTAAAAAAATAGAATGAAAGTTTATTCGATTTTTTTTTCTACAAAGTAGTTAAAAAAAATTATTATAGAAAAATTTATATTTTATCACCTACTTGTTTTCCTAATTATTAACTGATAATTAAAAATTTATTATCAAGCTAAGAGGATTTGTTGAATTACACTTAATCGGAAAGTTTAGTACAAATCCAATCAATCTTCTTGATATCTAAGAGGTTTCCATTCTAAAACAACATCTACTTGTAGAGGGAAATCAATCTTTTGCACGCAGTAATTCCTCTACATAAGAAATTTCAAGTCATTGTGATTGCATTGGGTCTTATAACACAGGAGAAGAGAACTCAACAAAGGAGGATAACTCCTTTATATACTCTTATAAATTTAAGTATGTCATAGACATCTTTGTTACCTTCGATAGCTTGGGATGATATGACATTATTTTGATATGAGCATTGTCCGTATATAATCTTTAGGGATGTCACTACAGTAAACTTCTACTAAAATTGTTATTTACTTAGAATGAAGATGGGACTTTGAATATGCTTATATTTGTGCATAGGTGGGTTAGATATTAATATTATAATATGTTCTACATCAACTTGACATCTCTGTGTATATGTATTGCTTAATTGTGTTAGAAATAGTTGAAAGATGATAAAGTTTGTGTACTAAGTTTTATTTCTTTATTTTAAAGGATATTCAATTTAAAAGATATATTAATCAACATTGGAATATGGATTAGGTTTATTATTTTATGTTAGTGGTATGGGGTAGGTTGCTTCCTCATTTAATTGTAATCTTGTTCCATTCATGGGCTAGATGGGTTAAAGTTTTTTTTGGTTCTTTGGTTATGTAGATTAGATGTATAATGGTTGAATAGATTCTTTTCAATAAGATAATAAAATAACATAAAATGAATTTTATAATAAAATAAATGTGTATTGGATTTAATTCATTTAGTTAAGGTTACCTTAGGATGATGAAGTCTATTAGTTATAAATGTTACAACACTAGGTTAGGTGAAATAATAGGCATATTTATTGCTTATTAAATATTTTTTTAATCTTGTTCTTTCCTTTTAAACTCCCTTACATCACTATATATGTAGTTAGGAATCATTTTACATAAAACATTTATATGTAGCAACTATTCAAATTATTTTATATTAAATACCAATTAAGAAATTATTTTAGTTGTTAGTGTTGATTATTATGCAGTATCCTCAATTTATTAAATTATCTTTATATATATAACAGAGATTTTCCAATAAGATTTGGTTTATGATTCATTTCTAGCACATTTGCAAACAAAGATATCTCTATATGGCAGCTTGGTAGAAGAGCTTTAGACATTGTCAGACTTTTTCATTGTAGCTTTTTATATAGGTTTTGTTTTCTTTGTTGCTATTGCATGTTAGATTGAATTAAAGATTACAATTTTGTTTTATGTGTGACCTTTATTTTAAATTTCTATGCAGGTGTTGTTTTACAATTTAAACATAATTTGTAATCAACGACATTGTGTGAATCATAAGGTATGATATACATGATGAAGATCAAATATTCAGATCCTGATTTTCCTATCAATCAATGGATCTATTATAACTTAATCCAGAAATTTAAAGGTAATATATTATTTGTTTTGAGATTTTAGTAGGTGTACAGAAAGAAATCAATATATGTATCTGGTTGCCAAAAGGCTACATAGTGTTCTACAAGCTTTTTTTAGGAAGAGATTTAGAGATTAAGAGGAAGATGGAGAGAAAGAGATAGATATGATGAGATAGAGTCAATTTTTAATTGTTTCTTTCAAAAATCTAGGTTGTACATTTCATATAGGAAATGAATCTAGGTCGTGCATTTCATATAAGAAATGATAGTTATAGGGATATAGGGAGAGATTATAGGGAAAGATAAGAAAAGATGGGTTAAGAGAGAGGGGGAGAGTGAGAAAAATGAATAATAGAAAGACAGAAGAGAGATGGAGAAGTGAAAAGATCAATAGAGATAGACAGAGAGAGAGTGATGATTTTGTTTATATCATTTGGACCCTTTTTTGGGTTCTTGTTTTTTTTTAAATTTCCATTCTTTTCTTTTTTTTATAAATTCTTGTTTGAATTGTATCATACCCAGTTAGGATTCTTTATGATTCAATGTTTGAAGCATTCATATGCAGGTGGAATCAGGAATACCAATTTGAATTTTCACTCATTTTGGTTGATTTCATTGCCCCAATTTAGGATTTTTTATTTCCTTAAGCGAGGATCATTGAGAATACTATCATGATCATATCTCTAGGAAGGTGCCAAGGCTCGGGTTTTCTACTACAAAATAGCGGCCTCTGCTTTCTACTATTCCAAGTGTAGAAAGTCCTCACTACGGAAGGGGTTCAATGGGAGGAGCAAAGGAGGTGTCCAAAATAGGGGGCCAAGAACAACGACCAAATGCTACTTTCATCAAAGAGCACGTGCTAGGGTTTTTACTTACCATGAATCATTCAGAGGAAGCTGAAAACCTTGTGCCCTTGAGGTTGTCTTGTCCATTTGTACATGTTATTGATTCGCATGGGGATCACCTTCAAGATATAGTGGCAAAGCTTGAGATGGAGTTAGATGCCACTGAAATTGAAATGTATAATGGTAAGGAATAAGGAATATAGTTCATTTATTTTTGAAACAATGATTAAGACATTGTTAGGAAAACATCATTACTTCCTAAAGGTGTTAATCATAATTTTCTATCCTTTTTGCTGTTGAGAACGAAAGGTGGATTGCTGGCCTTTTGGTGGTAGCATGTACTACGAGTTTTCTACTTTTATGGGACTGATTTAAGGGAGCATAACTAATTCTCTGTGCACCTTTCTCTTGCTATGTGGATGGTTGTATTCGCTGTTGTATGATAGTGTTAAATCAGTGTGAATAGGAAGTGTACTTGCAGCCCTGTGCTAGCATTTGATGAGTTTATGAAATAAGTTCAGACTTTTACATTATATTTCAAATCTAAGTTTGTATTTAAATCTGTTGTAGTTTCTTAGAAATTTACTCTGAACAATCTTTTATGTCAAAAGAAAGTTGTGTTCAATTTCTAAAGTATTCTTATTTCCTTGCAAATATGAAAAATACCAAATCTCATCATTAAAACTTTGAGGCAATAGCACATTGTATGGTTCCTTCTCATGTCCTCACTAAATGTTAACTATTGCACGAAAGCCAAAGAAGAGAACAAAAAACAAACAGTAAATTAAGCCTACAGTTTTTAGATGGTCAAACAAACACTTGAAGTTGCAGAAAAGGTGGGGAGCATGTAAAAACCATCAACAAGATTGTTTAACAAATGAGAAGATTTTGATATATAAATATATGAGACAAACTTGGATGCTCGTTCCCATGTTCATACCTATACATGTAATTAGTTTCTTGAGTTGAGACAAAATTTTTGAAAGTTGTATTAATCTAGGTAATGAAGATTCATACATACTGTTCAATTTTGATAAGCCATTTGATATATTCTTGGATTGACTTTGGCAATCCCATGGACATCACAAAATAAATATATGAAGATTTAATATATATTTTACGATATTTTACTATCGACTTAACTATTGCACCCTTCAAAGGTGCAAGTGCTAGTATATACGCTTTTCACTATATCACTAAATTATTTAACATACATAATAGCAAATCCTCCATTATAAACAACCAAATATGGTATTATAGAATATCAAGCCTTATTTGATTCCAGCAAATTTCTAAATTTGATATTATAGAAAATCTAGCCATATTTGATTCCAGCAAATTTTCAAATTTGATATTATAGAAAATCTAGTCTTATTTGATTCAGCAAATTTCGTCCACATTCAATTTTAATTTTTTTGGTTAAATTCCCTCCTTAATAAGTCTAATACACCAAATACCCACGCCCCCCCCCCCCCAAAATGGTTCATATTTAAATTAAAATTCAAATGCTCTACAGTCCAAACACGAGGGAGGTGATGCCTGAACATTATTCTTGCAGTGCAGTGCTGCAAACAAGGAAATGCAACTTGAGAATTGCCATCAGCAATGGAAAGTGAAATCGTGACAGAAACTGATACTGTCATCTCATGTCAATCTAAAAAACAGAAGCAAAATAAATAGCCATCATACCATTTTTGAAGACGAAGGCGGTGACACTGTTTCATTCTCATCATGGTCGAAGTAGATTGAATAACAATGCACACATTTCACGCTTCAAACATACTCAGACGATGACAATTCCATTGAAATCCACTGCCAATCTCAATCTCAGAGCATCATGTAGAAAGGATCAGTTGAAGGAGGCGCTACATATTCTGCTTACAACACGCACGCCCCCCGTAAACCCTTCTGCATATTTTCAATTATTGCAGACCTGCATTGCCAATAATGCGCTTTCACAAGGTACACAAATCCACTCTCTCATCACTCACAGGAAATTTCCATTTGTTACAATTACACTTTTTCAAAATAAGCTTATTGACATGTATGTCAAATGCGGAAGTTTGGTAAATGCGCGGAAAGTTTTTGACGACATGAAAAAACGAAATGTCTCCTCGTGGAATACCATAATAGCAGCTTACCGAAGACATGGGTTTCCTCACGAGGCATTAGCATTGTTTCACCAAATGCAACGAACAGGGGTCGAACCCGATCACTTCGCCTTCGCCACCATACTACCTGCTTGTGCCAAAACCAGAGATTTGGAACAGGGGATGGGAATCCATCAAAGCATAATAGAAAGGGGATTATTATCAGATGTTGTAGTTGCAAGTGCCCTGCTTGATATGTATGCAAAATGTGGAAGCATATATAAAGCTCGTGAACTGTTTGACAAAATGCCTGAGAAAAATGTGATCTCGTGGAATGCAATGATTGCAGGATATGCACAAAATGGTGATCTTGACGAGGCTCTAAAGATTTTCAAAGAAATGCCTCAAAGGAATGTGGTTTCGTGGAATGCTGTGCTTGCAGGATATGCACAAAATGGATTTGTTGAAACAGCCTTGGAGGCATTTAAGCAAATGCATTTGGCAGGCATAAAGCCAGACCGGGCAACCTTTGCCAGCATTCTACCGGCCTGTGCTGAAATGGGATCTCTTGAAAAGGGTATGGGCATACACGAAAGCATAATCGAATTTGGATTTTTGTCAGACATGGTAGTTGCAAATGCCCTGATAGACATGTATGCAAAACGTGGAAGAATACGAAAGGCACGCCAAGTGTTTAACGAAATGCCTAAAAAAAATGTAGTTTCATGGACTGCAATTATTGCGGGATATGCACAAAGTGGTGTTCTTGAGGAGGCTTTAAGGCTTTTCAAAGAAATGCCACAACCAGATCTCATCTCGTGGAATACCATCATTGCAGGATATGCAGTAAATGGGTTGGCTGAAAAAGCCTTGGAGGCTTTTAAACAAATGCAATTGGCTGGTGTAGAGCCTAACTCCACGACCCTTGCCAACATCCTCCCAGCCTGTGCCAAAATGGAGGCTTTAGAACAGGGAATGGACATTCATCAAATTGTGATAGAATGCGGATTATTGTCAGATGTTCTAGTTGTTAATGCCTTGATAGACATGTATGCAAAATGTGGAAGCTTACAAAGGGCACATGAATTGTTTGAAAAAATGCCTCAAAGAGATGTGATCTCATGGACTGCAATGATTGCAGGATATGCACAAAATGGTGTTCCTGGTGAAGCTTTACGTCTTTTCAAAGAAATACCTCAACCAGATGTGATCTCATGGACTGCAATGATTGCAGGATTTGTGCAAAACGGGCTTGTTGAAGAGGCCATAGCATTCTTTAAGAAAATGCAATCGACAGGTGTAAAGCCAGACTCCACAACCTTTGCCAGCATCCTCCCAGCTTGTGCCAAAATTGGAGCTTTAGAACAGGGTATGGGTATCCATCAAAGCATAATGGAAAGTGGGCTTTTGTCACATACTACAGTTGCAAATGCCCTGGTAGACATGTACGCAAAATGTGGAAGCATACACAAAGCACGTGAACAGTTTGACAAAATGCCTCAAAGAGATGTTGTCTCGTGGAATGCCATGGTTGGAGGATATGCACAAAATGGCTTTTGCAAAGATGCTCTCAAAATTTTTGAACTAATGAAGCTCTCTGGAACACAACCTGATCATGTAAGCTTTACATGTGTTTTATTAGCATGCAGCTATGCGGGCTTAGTAGATGAGGGCTGTAAATACTTCAATGGAGTAAGTGACACATATTGCACTATACCTACACTTGACCATTATGTGTGCATGATTGACCTTCTTGGCCGTGCTGGCTATCTTGAGGAAAGTCTAAACTTTATCATCAAAATGCCAATTAAACCTGTGGTGGTTGTGTGGATGTGTTTGCTTGGTGCCTGTAGATCATATAAAAATATAGGGTTGGGAGTGTTTACAGCAACTCTTCTTTTTGAGCTGGATTCTAAAAATGCTGCGACTTATGTTCTTCTGTCAAACATCTATGCAGAAGTGGGCAAGTGGGCTGAGGTTCAAATGATAAGGAAATTGATGAAAGATAAAGGAATTACCAAAACACCTGGATGTAGTTGGATTGGAGGCCATGAAGTCGTACATGCTTTTTGTGTAGAAGACAGATCACACCCACAAGCACAGTAGATTTTGGCAATGTTGGAAATTTGTTTTAGGAAGATGAAGGCAGTTGGGTTTATTCCAGATTCAAGACATCTACTGAAAAATGTGGTTGAGGAAGGAGACATATTTCTCTGCCTCCATATTGAAAAGTTAGCAATTACATCTGGAGTGTTAAGCATCTCCCATGGAACAACTATTAGACTCATCAATAACCTTTGAGTGATTACTAATTACACTGCAAGCAAGTTTCTTTCCGAAATTGTTTCAAGACAAGTTGTTTTGATATATGTGAACCAGTTCTCCAATTTGAAATAAGGAGAGTGTTCTTTTAGTGATGCAAATTGCAGCAATTGTGGACATGGGTTTTCAATAAACAAATTGCAGTGTCAAACATGGAGCGACAAAGAAGGGACCAGGTTTAATTTTCAATTTCTATAAGTGGATTTTCTGAGCTTTTGGAAATCCAAGCCATGCTGTCGACTCCATGAAATCAGATGTATAATATGCCCTGTGCATCACTTCTTATTACTTCCTGTCTTGGACAGGTCTATTATGGTATTCATGCAATTTCAAGAATTCTTATACGTGACACTATATATAATGTTTAGTTTTAATAATTTCTAATAAAATATAAATTTTCAATCTGAACTTATTACACCCAGAGGCATATTGCAGTCACATGTGGATACAAAAACCTCCATCAATAAAAACTAGAATCCCTAAACTGAGGAGTTAATGCTGTTTAAAAAGATATGGATTCCATGAAATTTGAGTTTTGCAGAAAGAAATCTGAGTTCAAAAGTAAAGCATCAGATTCAACAAACTTTTAGGCTAGCAGAAAGCTTTTTTGCTTGCCTACTAAATTGAAGAGTCAAGCGATTGAAGAAGACCACATTTTCAGTGAATAATAGGTTCACTGAAAGATGAGTTGAAGGTTCCGAGCGAGCATTTGATGTTCAAATATGGAGTGATACTGATCAGGTTTTGAAGGATATCTTTGTTGAAGCTCTTCGTCATCTTCATCTTCCACAATATTGCAGAACGTGAAGCTGAAACATATAATTCTGGTAGACAGATGAGGAGGCTCAAGCACGCTGGTACCAAAATGGAAAAGGTCTTCAGAAGCACCTCCCTTGGCATCTTGGCCATCCCGCCTTCACTCAGTGGTATAGCACGTGGTAACAGGGTTTCCGTTTCTGCATGTAAATTGGCTGCTACTCTGTGGGGTATTTTCAGTAAATACCAACCTCATCTACAGTGGCAGTAGGCATACAACAAGATAAGAAGTTTAAGAAGAGCTCATGAAATGGCAATTATTACAAAACCAGAAGCCGCAATAGAACGCCGTTGCAGTCTCACTTCTTGCCTCTGCATTTGTCTGTTCCATCCCACAGTCCAAGCTCTCTGGTATGCATTATTACCCACAATTTTTGTTGTGTATGGCTAGGTTTAGATAAGAACACACTATCATTTTTTAGGGATTACTAAAGTTATATTATGATGCAGATGAATCTCTGTTACTGTATATTATCACTCAAACAGGAAACTGAAAGCAAGCAAAGCATAACATGATTTTGAAAATTTCTGTAAGGACATGTAGCCGCATGAATAACAGCGATAATCTTATTTACTCAGAAAAATTAGTTGCAAACTGTGTATCTCCCCTTTTCCTGTATCCTGGAAGAAAAATAAAGGTTTTTATATGCACGGCCCATTCAAATGCTGACGTAAGTCCAGAACGCCTGCTCTAGTCCAACTGTTTTAAAGCTTCAATGTCAGGGGACACATTTCATAGTCAATACTTGTTTCTCTTTACCCCTCAAGAAAACAGGCAGATTTAAGCTGATCAATGAAGATATTATAAGATGTTGCTGAATTATCTTTATTATAATCTGAAAATTGTTCTGGTGTGAGCCCAGACATATATTTTGTCTTGGTTTTAGAATTTTTGTTCTATTTTTTCTTTATATTTTTACCCTACAGATTTTTTTCCTGTGTGTAATCTTGCCTTTGATTGAAATTGACTTGTGATAATCTATCAAGCTTCTTACGGCTCTCTTGAGAAGAATACCTTCTTAATTTGAAGGGCAGCTCCTCTTGATTGTGATAGCCCTGGTCCTGGCCATCCTACAGAAATCAATATTGAACTCTTTGAGACCACTTAAGTCAAGTAAATTCTCTTGTAAGGTATGCGGAGGTGAGAGATTATATGGTGATTCCTCCCCTCTGCTTTGGTCATCGGAACTGTACGTAAATGACCTTATGGACATGAAACGGAGGATTGAAGCTCTAGAGGCTAAGGGGCAACTAGAGAGTGAAAAGCTACACGAAGTTACAGTAGCAAGCTGGGAACTTGAAAGAGAGAATAAAAGGTTGAAAAAACAGGTTGTAAGTCTACAATATGACATGGAGAGAGGTCAGCAAGAATTAGTTAGCATCAAACAAGATATGGTATGCGGGAAAATTTTGGAGAAGGATTGCCCTGAACCAACAAAATCAGCATCTTCAATACAAATAGAGGAGGTCCAGGCAGCTCTAGCAGATATGATTGTAAAAGAAAATGAACTAAAGGAACAAATTAAGGAGGTTAAATCGTGGGCTCAACTGGTAAACGAAACATCACTTGGGCAAATAGTAATAATTGAAAAATAAATCAAGAAACAAATTCAAGAGGAAAAAGACAAAAATGAGAAAGCAGTAAACATCATTATTAAAGGCCTGAAAGATTATGGGGACTGTGAAAAAACAGATATTTTGGCACGGGACTTCCTCAAGGACAAGCTGAATTGGACAGGGTCTATAAGGCAAGCAAAAAGGATTGGCAGAAGTATGGGAACAGGGAAAGATAGGCATATGAGGATTATCCTAGGCAGCGTAGAGGACAAGAATGCGATTATGAAGAACAGGGGGTCACTTAGAGGCACTCAAATATATTTAGATGATGATTTAACAATTTTTCAGCAAGAGGAGAGGAAAGAATGGGAGAAAGTAAAATCAGCAAGAGCTGTAGGCAAAGGGGCATGGCTGGAAAATGGTAAAGCTCAGATCGAGGATAGACCAACGACACAAAAATAGGAACTTGGGGCCCCACGAGTGTATCTAATCATGGTGAGTTGGAATCGTAGGGGTTATCCATGGAGAAGAGGACTGGGGTTGGGGCCCATTGCCGAGGGACAAGACATTATTTGTCTCGTAGAAACTCATGAACATGAAGGATGTAGAATTCTAGAATTTGAAGGATACAACAAGATTTCTGTTTGGAATGAAGAGATAGAAATACGTAAGGGTCATGGTGGGATCACAATTTTAATAAGAGAAACTTGGGACAAAAATGTAAAGGTGGAGAAAGAAGACTCAAACAAACAATTTATATGGCTGAAAATTGAGGACAGCAAGGAGATCACATGGCTGGCTGCATGTTACTTCACGCCGAAAAGCTCAAAATTTTACAAGAAGAGAAACTCAGATAACGAAGATCCTTTTGGAGCATTAAAGAGAGACATCTTAGCTTTTAGTTCTACAGGAAACACGATCTTAATAGGAGATTTCAATGCTAGGACAGCAGGTAACCAAGCTATTCAGCTAGGCAGGGATCCAGTAGAGGGCAGTAATCCTTTGTGGCTAAAGGAATGCGAGGATATTTCTAGTCAAAGAATTTCCCAGGATACGAGGGGATGTGTGTCACACTTTGGTGTAGAGTTGTTGGGTATTTGTAGCCTTCACGGGTTGGTTATTTGCAATGGCATGAAGTATTAGCCAAGATCTAGTGGAATCACTTGTAAAACATACAACGGGCAAAGTGTGGTCAATTGGCCACTCACAAATTAGTTGATTTCAGGATAGAAAGCTGCCCTATAGAATTAAACTCAGACCACATGCCTCTATTTTATTAAATATGATGTTAGAGCAAGAAGTTCCGAAGATGGGCAGACCCATAAAGGCAACACAAAAGGGCATAAACTTGGTAAAATCCTCATAAATTGCGAGAACAAGGAGATATTTTACTAGGCCCTGGAACAACAGATGCAAATAAGTGGGTACAACAATAATTCTAGCGACAACAAGGAAGAGAATGAACAGTTAAACAACAGCAGGGTAGTCCCCTTAGTTCAGAATGCCTTAAAGGGATGTAAAAGATCAAAACCGAGGAGCAACTCAAACACCTTTCCGACTAACCCATGGTATGATGAAGAATGTAAGGCAACAAAGGGAGCCCTTAAAGGGAGAAACGAAAGCAAAGAAAACATAAAGGCCTACAAGCAATTTTATAAAATTAAAAAAGGATAGCTATGTGATCACTTGAAGGAAAGAGCTAATCTTGTTAGGGAAACACAATCCTAAGGGTTTTTGGAAAGAGTTACAGCAGGCTAGAAAACAAGTGGAAAACAACATTACAAACACTCAATGGTTGGATTATGCAAAGCTATTATATGAAAGACCAAAGGGAGAGACTCCACCTGCTATACCTAACAATAACATAGAGTTATTTTCTATTGAGGACATTAAAATAGGTATAAAGAGGCTCGCAAGTGGAAAAGCCCAGGATATTGATGGGTTGCAAGCAAAATTTTTAAAGTGGGGGGTAGATCTCTTGGCTCCACATGTCAAAAATATTTTCAACAAGGTCACACAGGGCTGTTTTCCTATTGATTGGACTACTAGTGTGGTTATCCCCCTTCACAAGGGTGGGGACATCGACAATCCCTCCAATTACTGTACCATAATGGTGAACCCTTTGTTGGGAAAACTCTTTGGGAGTATGTTAGAGCGGTAGAATCAGCGATTGGGTAGAAAAAGAGAAGAAAAGAGCAAAAGGTTAGGCTGGGTTCAGACCAAAACATTCCACCATTGATCATTGCATCGCACTAAGACACCTCATTGAAAGTGTGTGGGAAAAGCAAGGGGAAGAGGCTTTTTTCTGTTTTGTGGATTTTAAGAAGGCTTTTGACATTGTTCCTAGGGATAAACTATGGCACAAAATGGAAGAATTGGAGGTACCAGAAGAGTACAAGGCTGCTGTTCATAAATTGTACGAACGGGTTCAAGCAAAAATCAGAACTAAAGAGGGCATGTCAGAATGTTTTGGGAGTGACATTGGGGTCAAACAGGGGTGCCCTTTGTCGCCTACTTTCTTTGGCCTATACATCGATAAATTGGAAGAGTGGCTAAACAAAGCCAATGGGGGAGGTGTGCAATTGTCATGTTATGTGATAAAGTTACTCCTCTATGTTGATGACTTTATACTAATTGCAAAGAGTGCGCAAGATTTGAGAGAGAATTTGAATAATTCTTGAATCCTTTTGTTCAGAGGTTGGGATGGAAGTCAATATTGCTAAAACTAAAGTCACGATCTTCTCCTTGAAAAAGAAAAAACAACAACACACTTTCATATTCAAGGGCAGCCCGTTAGCAATGGTGGAGGAGTACAAATATCTCGGAATTGACTTCCATTCTAGACTAAGTTGGGAGACATGTAGGACAAAACGGATTCAGGGGGGATGGAAGGCCTCCTACCTTCTTCAAAATAGATGCAGGAAAGCGGAACTTTGGGATTGGAAAACTAGGAAGACCCTCTTTGATCTTTTAGTGGTCCCGGTTATTCTTTACGGATGCGAGGTTTGGGGGAGCAACGTATCAAATCATAAATGGAGACAAATAGAAAGAATCTAGAAGCATCTCATTACTACTAACCTCACGGTCAAGGCAACGGTCCCTTACGAGATCCTTTTGGCGGAGGTGGGTATGTTCCCAATCGAGGCCTCAACAATTATCCGACTGTTAGGTTATCTAAAAAAAGTGGGAAGTATGGATAAGCATCGCTGGCCTAAATTGGTGGTTGAAGAGGAGTTAGCACGTAGGAAAAGAATGTGGAAGAAACAAAACAACAAATGGTTGAGCAAATGGAACATTACCCTCCAGGAGTGCCTAAACACCAATCTGGAAATAAAGAAATGGGTGTTAGAAAAATTCAGAACTGCCATGTGGACGAATCTGATAGGAAGAAAAAAGACCTACCCTGTTAAGGAATTTAATCACACATGGGATCATGGGGATAAAGCATATTTAGGGTCCACAATTAAAGGAAAGGCCAAGATTCTAATTGCTCAGTTAAGGACTAGCTCCCACCATTTACGATGTGAAACTGGTAGATGGATGGTCCCTAAAGAGAGGTGGGAAGAGAGAATTTGTGCTTGTTGCAGCAAGGGAGTGGTGGAAACAGAATGACATTTTATTAAGGAATGTGGGGCGTATGAGGATATTTGCAGTGAGTACAAGGATTGGCTACAGGTGAGCAACATGAAGGAACTTTTCGAAGAGGCAAGATTACACAAGACAACAAGCTTCCTAATCCGGATCCACAACAAAAGGAACAACTTGGAGAAATCACAGCAAGATGCCTAACTTGCTCTTTGGTCCCTTAGACCGGTGGTCTCGTGGACGTCATTAAAAACATTTCATTTCATTCCTGTGATTTGTGTTTGTCGGTGTTTGTTAAATGATTATTATATGAGTGCATATAGGAGGAAGGAGTCCCAAGAGTGGGGCTTCGGCATGAGCCTCTTTCATTCTACGAGTTGGAGGAACCTGTGCCAAACATTGTTGACTTCTGTCAGAGATGCAGCCCCAAAAATCTTGTCTATTTTGTGATGTGAATGGGTCCAATTTTTAAGTGAGCTTTCCAATTTAGAGCAAAAAAGAGAAATGAATGGGTTAATAAATCCATTCTCTCTTAAATCATTTCTTCATCGATGAACAATGTTTAGGAGTTAATGATGATTTCAACCCACAAGCCAAGACTCATCTGCAAGCACACCTCCTGTCACAAAGAGAAGATCAAGCAAGATGATTTGTACAAACTGAAAATTCTATATTGATCGCGCAATGAAATTGGGATTACAAATGGAATTAATTGCATGATTTTATAGAAAGCAATAGCCCTAATAATAGAGAAAAAAATTAACTCAAACAAAAAAACCAAAATAGAGCTAGATATGCAAACTAGAGCCAAACTAGATTGAACTATGCTAAATTAGGCTCAACTAAGTGAACTTTAAGCTAGGCATGCATGTGCTCAATTATGCACGAGAATATTCTTGAGTATGTGCACAATCATGAAATGCAACAATAGAAAATGTGCATGATGCAACAACTATCTGTATGTGCAAGATATATGCATGCTCTAACACCCCCCTTAAGTGAAACTTAGGGAGAAATAAAAACCTCTAAGCATAAAATGCAAGAATGAATGGGTCCTCGCAACACAACCTAATTAGGTACTCGTGTACAAACCAATGCAATAACTCATAAATAGAGAAAAGGAGAAAATTTTAGTTGGAGAAAACTCTTTTTCGAAAGGGAGAAAACTCTTTTTCGAAAGAGAGAAAATACAATAAATGCACTAGTGAAAGAAGGAAAGGAGGACTTAATATGATCCCCCAAGGACTGCTTTTGTTACAATAGTACAATGAATATCCCCCCATAGGAGAGAGAAAATGAGGATAGGAATTCCCCCAAATGAAAAGTAGCTCCAGTGCCAATGATGAACACCTAGAGATAGAACATGATCCACTACCTGCAAACAAAATTTCTCCCCTTACAAAGAAATATATCCATTGGAGATAGGAGAAGCCACTCCCATAAACTAGAAGAAATAGGAATCCAAATTCAAACTGTGTGCCTTTGGAAATTGCTCAAATGTCCACATGTTTGAATCAAAAGATGCCAAATCAACTGTGCAAATCCAAACAACTGTGAAGATACTTGATGAACATACTCTGGAGCCACTGAAGATGGGATGACAAGAATGCTCAAACTATCATCAAAGAGGAAGTGAAGACCCTCAAATGTGTCCCCAACATTTGTAATGCGTCACTCAACAAATAACCTTGCAATACTTGGGAAGAAGTCATCCCATAAAGCTGAAACTAGAAGGGAACTATCAACTTGTTGAACTGAATCAATGGGGGCCATGCCTGAGCCAATGCTAAGGTCATCGAGAACAATAGGAGATGAAGATGGATATGGTGTCTCAATGTGAGGAGTTTGAATTGAGAGACAAGTCTTTGATCCATCGGAGCATGTAAGACCTACAATCATCTTAAGCATCTTAGGAGTGTATACACCTAAAAATGGTCATCTAGACTATTAGCCCCTTTTGCTAAATCAGCAATTGCTTATTCTTGATCAAATCCTAGCTCTATCATTTATTCGATTATTTTCTATGGGCTAACCATCTTATCCTAAGTCTTTATTTATTAAAAAGAATATTCCCTCCCCTTTTAATAAATAAAAAGCCCCCACTTTTCCTCTTATCCTAAGTTGCACAAATAAAACATTATTCTTATTTTATAAAAAAGGGAAAAACACTTTTTGTCTCATATGGACACAAAAGTCAACTCCTATTTTCTCATTGGAAGATATTTGTGCACATGGATTGCTCCTCTTTTAAGCTCCGCTGTTGATTAAATCTTTTGCCTCTTAATCTCCATGGTCCATTCCTCCTCATTTCCTTTAAAAGGAGAGCTCTCTTCTTCATTCTAGAGCCCCAACTTTTTATGCTAACTTTATGCTACAGGATTTCTAGGTCACTTTGGAGCTTTTGAAGATTTGGAGCATTCTTAGCATCTACATCTCATTCTTGCATTCTTAGCTTAGCTTCATATTTATGCTTTTTTAGATTAGCTTCATTTCTATGCTCTAGATTAGCTCACATAGATTAATTAGCTTGCGTTGTAACACTTGCATCTTTCATTTTCATAGCTTAGCTTGCATTTCCATTCTAGCATAGCATTGCATTGCATTTTCATTCTTGATTCTTGAGGATATTGGCATTCTTGCGCTTGTCTTCATTGAATCTCCCAATGCATGGTTTACTAGCAAGGTTATAGGCTAAATAGCTCTAGCTGAGAGCATTTTTAAAAACCCTTGCACTCTATGCCTAGAGAGCTATGGATCGATTTGTGAGGGCTCATTCTTGAGTTTCCTTGCATGTAATGATCCATAGAAGTGTGACACATTTATAGCACACATTTTTGGCGCCCACCGTGGGGTAGAGTAGATAGGCTTTGCTCTTTAGTTTTTTGCATTTTTGTCTTTTTTCGGATTATTTTTCGGAAATTTTGCAGGTTCTGGTTCTCTGTCTCAGAGTATCGCGTGATACTTCTCAGGTATATCGTGCGATATACCTTATTATACGTGTGTGACACTTCGTGCCAGAGAAGAATCGCACAGCAGTATTGAGGTATATCGCCTGGTGTCATGCGAAGTATCGCCCGCCTATTGTGCAGTATATCACCCGGACTGAGGTATATCGCCTGGCTATAGGAAACTGTGTCGCGCGATACTGGTGAAGTCTGAGGTATATCGCCTGAACCTGACAGAGAGCTATTTTTGGGCTATTTTATCTATCTTGCAAGTTTCAGGTTCTCTGCTATCTTTTTGAAATTTTTTGAAATTTCCAGCGTTTTCAAATTTGTGCCACTCTGGAAAACGGGTGCCCATTTTTTTTGAAATTTGCAAATGGTATCAAAAGTTTAAGTGTGATATATCGTTGGAAAGGTTTTTCCAAGCCTAATCCAACCATGATGGTTTCATTTTCAGATTTTATCATTTGATTAGTTATTTTTGCAGATTATTTGATTTTTCATGTACTAATCATTGTTAGATTTTGGATTTTGATTCTTCTAACTTTTGTTGGTCTAACAAGTTGTGGTTGTAGGTGCTTCTTGCTTGAAATTTGCTAAAATCGCATGTCAAAGAGGGCTACTAATGGTTTTTGCAGGGCTGCCCTAAGCATAAAAACCAAATCAAGTGCTTGTTTAATTGCTTTCTTTATTAAGTGCGGCATATACTAGTTGTTTCCTTTCATAGGCACTTAATACCTTGTTGTAGAAATTTTGAGGTGGTAGGAGAGTATGCTCTTCACCCTTGTGGTGAAACAGAAATCTTGACCCATCTTGGGATTTTGAAAGCAAGGGGGTAATTGAATCTTTGCTTGGTGTGTTTGGGAGAGATTCTTGAGATAGGGGAGTATGCTCTTCACCCTCGTGGTGAACCAAAAACCTTGAATCTCAAGAGTTAATCCACTTTTTGTTTAGATTTAGAATCTTTTAGCGGGCCTGCTCTTGAGCAATCAAGAGGAATGACCCAAGTGGGGACAAGCTTTTTGCTGGCTCTTCCAACCCACTATAATCTCAAGGCTATCGAGGACACAAAACCTTGGTAGACATAGTACTTATCTTCGCTTGATGTGAGTAACTTGTGGGATTGTGACCATGAGGAAAGCATTAAGCAAGAATGCTTAAGGTACTCTTGAGGCCGCGAGGTCTTAGTCCTTTATGAGGAGCAAGAGGGGTGCTATGAACGGAAGCCCTTACTACGAACTTTTAGATAGAGGCCACCTTATTTTAGCCGCTTAGCTTCTTGGTGCAAGGATTGATCCAAGTGGACTTACCCGGATCACCCCAAGACACTCACCATATGTGTTCCTTTGGTTGTGTTTTTGACACTTCCATGACAATGCCAATATCTCTTGTGGGCAACCACTTGGTGTGAGGCAAGGGAGCATCAAGTTGTGGGCCACGTTGCTAAGTAATGAGCCTTGTCCTTCTAGGTAGTAATTGCTTGAATTGTCTTCGATTGTGCTATACCAGTGTAAACGTTCTCAACATTCAAACAAAATGGTAGCACTCATAGAATTTTTCTATTTTGATATCACAAGTGCTTGTCTTGGCAAGGTTGTTTTTGCCCTTGTTTCAAGTGTTCTATGACATGTTTGATCACCTATTGTTTGCAAACTTGTCTTTTACTTGCTGTTATTGTCTGTCAAACTGAGAAATTGCGCTATCCAATCTTTGAAATCGATCAAAATGCTTTAAAACTAAGATTTTTTATGTTCACTAGTCAAAGAGTCGTACGAACCTGGAACAGTGTTGCACCCTGTTCTGAGAAATATTGCGCGACAGTTTGTCCCTGCACAATTGTCACCTCGCTTGCCTGGAAAGTGTTGCCCATAACCTTTTTGCTGTCTTGTTGCTGTTACAATCCGGAGCTGCTAAACTTGCATTTTAACTTGTCATAGAGTGTCTTTTTCTGTTCTTACGTGAAGCTGGTTTGTTATCTGCATGCTTAGATTTGTTATAGACTGACACAAATGAGCTAAAACTATTGGATTTGAGCTTAACGAATGCTACTCTTGATCACTTGTCACATCACGATTACCTCTCTAGCTACTTGCTTACTGAGCTTCTTGCTCGCTGCTCGGCTTTAGTTAATTGATTGCTGTAAGTGCTTGAGCACTTTTGACAAGCCATCTCTCTATTGTTCTACTTTGACAAGTGATCTTTATTAGCTTTGCTTATCTCAAATCTGAGAAACTTTGTCTCATTCTATTAGTCAACCAACATCTCTTTTCATGCCGGTTACAACTCGGTCTTGATTTGAGCAGGAGAGTCATCCTCCGTTCAATTATACACAGTTACCTTCTCCAACTAGACGCTCACGAGCGCCCATTAGCAACAACAGTTCTAGTTCTAACCAATCTGAGGATTCTAAGGCTACCCCGTGGTACAAAGGAGGTTTCCTCTTTTCCGCATTCAAGACCCCCAAAAACACAGACAGTGTCTCACTCACTTTGACTGAACAAGAAAAATTTCAACGCTTGCAAGAACATTTTGACCATAAAGATAACCAAGCGCGCTTAGACAAAGAACATAATCAACAAAGGATGGATGCTGCTAGACGTATGACTTATAGAGGAATGTCTTATGAGCAACCCGAGACTAGTAACTCTGAGCATAGACCTCTTTTTAATGGCAACAATGGCAACAACACGCCACCAAGATCTCCTCCAAGACCTACTTTTGGTATGCCGTCTTCACCTCCTAGACCTCCTCCCTCTCAACATGAGGCAGAGGCTGATGATGAGATTTCTAGTGAGGAGCTTATGAGATTTGAACAAGATGTGGTCTCCCAACGAATGATGCATAAGCTTTTAGAGCGTAATGGCGATCAATATTTTCAATATATGACTTCTAGAGGATACAAGCTTCCTCTCGGCTATGATGTCAGACAAATTGTCCAACAAAGAGTACCAACTGAATTGGAAGTCCTTCAGGAAGAACCGCGTCGGACAAATCAACGCCTTACCCAAATGGCATTAGAAAGAGAGCCTCCAAAGGTCTCTTTTGTAGAATCAATTTGTGCTCTTCCTTTTGATAAAAGTCTATACATGGCCCCATTTCCTAGGGATATTAAGGTTCCCAAATATGACAAGTATGATGGAAATGGTGACCCCCATGACCATGTGCATCACTTTTACGCTCTTAGCATGGACTTTTTTCATGAAGACACATTTCTTCTATGACTGTTCCCTCGAAGCTTAAGAGGCCAAGCTTTAGAATGGTTTGCAAAATTGACACCACCTCTTAAGGTTTTTGATGAGTTGGCTCAACGATTTACCCAGCATTATTCTTACAACATCCAACAACCTGTCACCATGATAGATCTCAGTAATCTAAGACAACATCAAGGTGAGCCATTTTCAACTTACTTACAATGTTGGAGGTCATTGTATTCTAGATATCCTCGTTCGCTACTTGAAAGAGAAAAGATTGACATTTTCGTCAACACACTTGTGCCTGAGCTATTTTATGATCTAAGGAAGCAACTGTTCTCCTCTTTCAATGACATGGTTGAAAGTGCATATCGAATTGAGGATGTAGCTATAAGAAAAGGGGATATTGTTATTAATAAAGATGCTAAAGGCAATGGCAAAGACAAGACCAAACCTTGGAATAAAAACAAGTATGTTGTTAATGATGGGGTTGTTGATGCTCCTAAAGTTAAAGAGCCCGCTTTCAATCTCGCCAATGCTATCTATGCAGCAAAACAACAAGAAGCTGCCAACGCTCACGGTGCTCCTAAACCTCAATTTGCAGATAAGCCTAAGAAGTCATTTCGAAAGCGAATCTATACCAAGTTGGCAGAACCTTATGATGTGATCCTTAAGACTTTGATTGACAATGGATATCTTACACTTCCTGATAAACCTGGTAACTGGGATTTGCTAAATAAGCCTGATTGGTGGTGAGACGATTCTTATTGTCATTATCACAGAAACAAGGGACATCCGACAAACAATTGTTTTAAGCTTAAGGATGATATTCAGGATCTTATTGAGAATGGCACAATCTCCACTGATGGCTTAACTAAAAATTCTGATCACACAGCTTTCAAGGATCCTCTACCTAAGCATGACAAGGGGGAAACCTCTCAAAAGAAGAATTATGATGCAAAGATCAATTATACATATCCTTCTAATGCGCCTGTGATTAACATGGTAGAGCCCGTTGAGAGCGTTCTAATGATGAGGTCTCAAGATGATAATAAAGCCATTCATGGTACACCAAAGTTGGTCTTGCAAACACGTGATAGTTCATCTTCCCAAAGTGAGACACTGAATGCTGTTACTAGGGGGCAAGCCAAGATTGTCCTTAAAACTGCGCAAGATCCCAAGCACGCTTTGCCTTCCAAACAAGTGGCTCCTTCAGCCACCCCTAGCTATGATCTTGTCCAACATTTGCAAAAGACACCAGCACAGATCTCTATCCTTGAGTTGCTTCGATTATCCCCTTCGCATAGAGAGATTCTTGATGAGGCTCTACGTACAACACGTGTTCCCAATGACATTGATCTAGATCAATTTCAGGCTATGGTCAACCACATCTCATCTCCGCTATCTCTCTCCTTTTCTATAGAAGATGACATATCCATTGCTCACCCACATAATCTAGCTTTACACATTGAAGTTCTGGTTTACCATACCCGAGTCCGCCGAGTCCTGATAGACAATGGTGCAGGGTTAAATATTGTTTCTTTCAATGTCATACAACAGTTGGGTTTGTCAGATTTTGCTGTGGATTCTAAGAAGAAGATTACTATAAAAGCTTATGATGAAGTGGAAAGATCTTCCAAAGGTCTTGTCACGCTGCCTGTCCGAGTGGGCCCTGTCACGAAAGATATTAGCTTCCAAGTATTGGACATCCCACTCTCATATAACATTCTTTTGGGTCATCCTTGGATCCATGACATGCAGGCTATTCCTTCTACTTATCATCAGTGTGTCAAATTTCCATACAATGGCACTGAAGTTGTGATTCTTGGGGACCATACTATTGCTATTAATGCTCTTGCTGCTGCTGAAAAATTTGTTCCTCACAATGAACCTTCTATTGATCCTAGTACGTCTCTAGTTGTTGCTGAGAAATCACTCAAGATGACGAGCCTTGGTATGGGTGAATATAAACTGGATTCTTTTGCTTCTATACCTGTTTCTCCTAGGTCATATGGGAAACCTTCTGATCCGATGAAGCCTTCCACTTCTGCTATGACAATCTTTGATACTTTTGTTCCTTCATCCATTTCTTTAGAGGCAAAAAACGAAGAACAAGCTGTTCAAGAGTGGATCTATAGAGAGGATTCTAGAAATACTCCCATGCTCAGTAACTCAGACACAGATACAGATGAGTCACCACTGCACACTATGGATGACATGGGAGATGATCTTCCTTCTACTTCATTTCTTTGGGGAGAAGAATGTAAATCTACTGATACTAATGACATGAACATCTCTACTTCTCGGCATCTTAAGCCTCTTCCAGAAGGTTCTTCCATGACATATATGGATGTTGATGTAGTTCATACCTCTTGTAACCATCCCGACGTAGTTGATGAGTCTTGTGTAGGGTCTGATGGGTTTGTTCCCCGTATTGCCTTAGTTGACTACGTTGGTCCTTCTATGACGAATCTAGATCTAGCTACTTTTGGAGCTTACCCTATAGGCTCCACCTCTCTTGTCACCAGAGATGACACCCCTCAAATCAATGCTATTGAACCAGTCACCTCATTTCATCTCGCATCAACACCTGTTACTTCTTCCACCAACGAACTAGCCACGAAAAATATTGAATCAGCAATCAAACATCACAGTCATCAAGTCAAAAGAAATGAGCAATGGTCGGATGGCGAAAACCACATTGTGGTGGTATCCGAACCTAAGAAAAGTAAAAATAAAAATCTGCTCAAAAATACTGATTATCAAATAAAAGATGACCAGCTGATTCTCTACAAAAAAATGGTGCACTACTTCAAGCATGATCTCATATCTGTTACACTTCAGCCCATTCCTAGAGCTAAGAACAAAGTTGGTAATGCCTTGGTTACTTCAACATCCATCTTACAAATGAAAAAGCATAAATTTCGCTTCAAGTTCCCAGTGGATGAATTACGCTATCCTGCTCACAAATCTTGCAATCCTACCATCTTTTCATATCTTCCACCCATATTCCTCCTGAAAATCCACCACGCCATACTTTCCACCATCCCTTACACTTTGCCTTTGTCTCTGGTGACTTGTGTAAGAAGGGTCTAGATGGAACTCTCCTTAAGTGTCTAGAAATAGAGGAGTCAGAAAAAGTGCTAGCTGAAATCCACGATGGCATATGTGGATCACATTTTAACGATCCTTCGCTAGCTCAGACATTGCTTAGGGCTGGTTATTAATTGTCGAACTGGTTGAGACCTCCTATCATCACAGTTGCAGCATTTGGGCCTGGGGCCTATCAGTTCTCTACATCAGAGGAAGCAGATTCTTGATGCCTGTTCTTGTCTGGGGCATTCTTTGTACATACTTTATTGATCTTGAAAAAATTCCAAAAAAATTCATATATGATGCTGAAAAAATCCTAAAAATCCTAAAAAGTACTGAAAAAAAGAGCATCCTAGTGAAAACCTAGCAATAGGTGCTTTGATGTCTCACCCAAAAGAAATCAAAAAATTCAAAAAATCAAAAAAATTGAAAAAGTGCTTTGGTGAAAACCTGGAAACAGGCACCTTGGTAGCAAAAATACAAAAAAATTATAAAAAGTCCTGAAAAAATTGCAATAAATCTATCAAGTGGTGAAAACCTGGAAACAAGCGCTGCTTGAGACCCTCTGCACCTATGTCTATCAGTCTTGCGTGGCGCTCCTTTGCTCCACTTCTCGCTTTGCCTCTCCTAGCCTGGAATTGATTCTTGTCTTAGTCTAGGGGGCATACGTTGTTTTGAGCTTATCTTGGGTCTCTTTGTGCATCTAGGTTTCTGGGGCAACTTGGTTCTAACGGTGTTTTTTAACACCACCCCAACTGTGTTTTTCAACACTACCTTCGTGTCGAGTGTTTCTCAACACTTATCAGATATCCTACCTGCAGTCTAGATGATGCAATATTTCTCACTAGCAGATGCGATACTCAAAGTTTGACTCTATGACCTACACACACGCACTTAAACACTTGACTCACTGAGACTTGCTTGGCTTTATTTCTTTGTGTGCTGTCTATAATGATTTTTTTGCTGAGTGTTCTCCCCCTATGATCGTTTTTGATGATGCATAGGTAGAAGATTGAGGGAATGAGAACATGTTTTATTGCTTTTTCTGCTTATGGGTATATTTTGTTGGTCCTAACTGTCATGAGCATTTATGTTGGTCTTACTTGACACTATGGACCTACAAGGTATTATCCTTGACTGTTTCGCAAGTGCATGCTTATAGTCATCTTGACTTTCTTGTGTCTCGATGCGAGCATAATCTTGCTATATCAAACTTAGGTGATCTCACTGCACTAGTCATCTTGACCTGCATGTCTTTGATGCCTAGGTGGGATTTCCACATTTCTATCTGATATAGATCATATTCAGATCCACATAGTTATGCTAGTGTGTATTGTATGATCTTGCGACGCTACCAATAACGCTCGATGATGAATATTAGATGTCTATTGGCATTGTGACCTTGCAAGTAAACCACTTTTCATGTAGCTTGCATTGTTAGGTTCATGTTAGTTTAGTTTTGCATTTTGCATATGGAGAGAGCTCTCCTTTCATCTTTCATGGACTTGTTAATCAACTGCGTTCACCTATCGCTTCTTCCCGATCATGTCTTTCACTTCTGGTCTTTCATATCCCATCATTTTTTTGTTCACTTCGGGATCTAAACCGAAATCCGAGTTCACCTTGATCATCCAAATCACCTTTTCCCCCTCTTTCGCGGAGTTGGCTGACCTTTTGAGGCCTGATCCTTCGATCTTCACTGGGGCATTCTTCACCTCTTCATCTCCATCTCTTTCAAACTTCCTGTCTTTCATTCACTTTCAAATCCCAAGTTCAAATCCCCCTCCGTGGTGTTTACGGGTTGAGGGACCGATAGGTTCATGCCCCGTGTCCCATGTGTGGGGCATATCTTTGTTGCTTGATGGTTATTCTATTCTCTTTCCTCGAATATGATTTCTAGTGATTTGATCATGTCTCTCTTGCTTCTGCTTTCCCTCTACCTGATTTCACTTTCGATCCCGAGGGGGCATACACATCATATCTTATTGGCTATCTCTTTCCTAAGTGTTCAGTACTGTCGCTACTAGGCTGACCATGGAGGATTTGTTATTTTTTTGCACTTCATTTTTTGGAGTCAGAACGCTATTGCTTGCCTTCTTGGCTATCTCTTGCTTTCTTGGCTGATCTGAGTTGCTTTGTGATCCCAAATCGATCTCACATTTCAACTTCATTCTTTGACTGCATGTGTTCTCAGATCGATCACACATTAGTCAAAGAGGGGCAAATGTATACACCTAAAAATGGTCATCTAGACTATTAGCCCCTTTTGCTAAATCAGCAATTGCTTATTCTTGATCAAATCCTAGCTCTATCATTTATTCGATTATTTTCTATGGGCTAACCATCTTATCCTAAGTCTTTATTTATTAAAAGGAATGTTCCCTCCCCTTTTAATAAATAAAAAACCCCCACTTTTCCTCTTATCCTAAGTTGCACAAATAAAGCATTATTCTTATTTTATAAAAAAGTGAAAAGCACTTTTTGTCTCATATGGACACAAAAGTCAACTCCTATTTTCTCATTAGAGGATATTTGTGCACATGGATTGCTCCTCTTTTAAGCTCCGCCGTTGATTAAATCTTTTGCCTCTTAATCTCCATGGTCCATTCCTCCTCATTTTCTTTAAAAGGAGAGCTCTCTTCTTCATTCTAGAGCCCCAACTTTTTATGCTAACTTTATGCTGCAGGATTTCTAGGTCACTTTGGAGCTTTTGAAGATTTGGAGCATTCTTAGCATCTACATCTCATTCTTGCATTCTATATCTCATTCTTGCATTCTTAGCTTAGCTTTATATTTATGCTTTCTTAGATTAGCTTCATTTCTATGCTCTAGATTAGCTCACATAGATTAATTAGCTTGGGTTGTAACACTTGCATCTTTCATTTTCATAGCTTAGCTTGCATTTCCATTCTAGCATAGCATTGCATTGCATTTTCATTCTTGATTCTTGAGGATATTGGCATTCTTGCCCTTGTCTTCATTGAATCTCCCATTGCATGGTTTACTAGCAAGGTTATAGGCTAAATAGCTCTAGCTGAGAGCATTCTTAAAAACCCTTGCACTCCATGCCTAGGGAGCTATGGATCGATTTGTGAGGGCTCATTCTTGAGTTTCCTTACATGTAATGATCCATAGAAGTGTGACACATTTATAGCACACAAGGAGTACCATGATCATAGGGTATACAGTCTACATGTGCAAGGGGAAATTTGCTACAAGATCTTCTGGAAATGGAGAGATATGAGGGTCTCCATAGATCACCTAAAGGTGAGTCCAAAGTGTGTGTGGACAATCAATGTCCAATAAAGCACACATAGTGTTGAAATCAACACTAGAACTAGTTACTGTTACAATACGGTCATTAATGATCCTCCAAGCATACTTACCCCAATTTGAGTTTGGTTGAGGGATGAGTCCATACAATTAAGGCACAAAATCAAGCCACCTGAGATGTGTTAGGATGCCATGTTGCCAAGACTCATAATTGCCCTTTGCCAAGTTGATAATAGGATGAATAGAAAAACCTATGATACATCCTCAAATGAAATAATCAAAGCCCAAAAACCTTAGTACATATAAAATAAATCAAATGAAATCCTCTCAAACAAACAGATACATTCTAGGTGCCAAAATGTCCAAGTAATTGACCAAATAGTGAAAACACAATTTTAAATGAAATGTACTTGGGGCAAAATCTAGAAAATGTGCACGTATGAATCTAGCTCTAAATCACCTTTCCAATGTCACAAGAATCACAAAAATTAGGAATACTAGTGAAAAGTTATGAACTTGGAAGCTAAAACTGAAGATCAGACTTTGTTTGTGTAGACAAAAAAACAGAGCAGAATCTGATTATGAGAGCAGAAAGTGCTAAGAACTAGCTTTCCAATGATATCTCGTTTGCCAAAATCGGATACCACATGCAAGAGTTATACCCAATTTATTGAAACATGTCAAAGAAAACTCAAAAGTGGCCATTGTGCATGTTGATTTCATCATAAAGAATATTCTCTAGAATATTCCAGTCACAAGGAAATATCAACTCTACTGGAATATGCCCTCTATAGCATGGAATATTCTGTCTCAAAAATACCTTTTCCACAATTGAAAATTTAAAACATAATGAAAGGTGCATGTGACTAAGCATCAAAAGGAATATTCTCCTAAACGGTCACATCGCACATGTGATGTGGGGGCTCAACAAAAGGTACATATAGTTTTAAGGTACATTGCATGTAGATCAAGAAACTTGAGAAAAAAAATGGCACGGATCCCAAGACAAGAACTTGTTGTGAGGTTTCACATCATCGCCCCAAATCTTGGGGACCCCCTATTTTCGACTTTGAGTGGGCTTGTCTTCCTTTTTCGATCGGAGCTTGATGCCTTAGACATTCCTTAGGTCCCGATGAGTTGATGTGGTTGATTGGTGAAATGCAATCCGAAGCTTGTTTTGGTTTGGATTTTTTCCTTAATTGGATGGAAGTGTTTATAATTGTCAATGCGGTTGAGTTTTAATTGCAAGTGATAGTATAATTTCAAAATCAATTGGGCGTTGCATTTTGATTTCAATTGCTTTTAAATTTTCGATTTTGCCTTGGAATTGGAACTGAGTATTTTGAAAGTTGATCTTATTGTTTGCATGTTCGAAATTGGAGGGACATGATGCAGTTATTTTATCTTTTAATCTTGATGTAAATCCAAGCAACTAATCCGAATTTATAATGGCCCCTATGCTATTTTCGAATTTGGATCTTTTATTGAGCTATTTGCCTTGATTTTCTATAATTCCTTATTAATTTTCGAATTGGGCAAATGATAAATGATATTTGGGGATTATTTGCATTGAAAATTGAAAGTAATTTTCTAAATTTTAAAGCTGTTAACAGAGAAATTAATTAAAAATCTGGGCAAATGCTTCTTCAATTTTCAAAAATCTATACCTTTAAATTTCGATTTTTCTTTTGGCATTATTGAGGAAGGTTTTGAAATCTATTTGGGCATTTAATTATTGGTTAAGGCTGGGTTAATTTGGATCTAATCTTGGGCCAATTTAGAAAGGGCCCTGTCCTTTTAATTTTCAGATTTTAGAAGGCCTTATGTTTTAAATTTTCAAAATTTTTTTTTATGGCCAAAGTCGGCCCTAAATTGCATGCCAAGTTTTATTAATTTTTTATTATCTTTTGTGGGCAGGTCGGCCCTAGAATTGGGAGCCCTAGGCGGCTATAAAGAGAGGGCACTAGCCCTTCATTTCTCACATCCTCACACCAAACGATCTGCTCTCCAAAAAGCAGCGAACTGGAGTAGAGGACCACCGAATTCAACACAAGGCAGCAAATTTGATTAGTAGCAGAGGAGCAGCTATCAACATCTAGGGCATCAACAGATCCAAAATTGGGTGTTAAGCAGCGATCTGATTGTAGAAGCAGTCTAAGAGAGCAATAAGGAAGGCCACCGAAAATTAGAGAAAGGGAGGCTGCAACTTCAGGTCTAGAGACCAGGCCCGAATTTGTGTAAGCAGAGATCCAAGTCTAGGAAGGAGCAGAGCCTCTAAAAGGAGCAGCGACTTGGAGTGTTGGAGGTGGCGAATTAGAGGAGGGTAGCAGGCCTGGCCATTTTTTTGAGGCAATTTGGAGACTAGTTTGAGGCCTAATTTCGGTATTTCCAGTCAAGAGGAGGCAGGGACTTATTGGTTATTGTTTGGAGGCCCTTTCTCATGCTTTGTGGCACCCAAATTTGAAGATTTGAAGCTTTTTTTCATAGCATATTGCCCAGATCCGAAAAATTGAGGACAAGTTTTCAATTTCATAATTTGATAAGGGAGCTTGTTGATTTCAAAGAGGGTCAGATTAGTTAGTGAAGGAGAAGTAAATTGGTAGAGGCCTCATTGCAAGATTTTGAGGGGCAATTGAAGGAAAGATTTTGATCTTCTTGAAGGCTATAAATTTCAGACTTGTGGAGTTAGAAGATTTTGAAGATCAAGCTCAGCTAATTGCATAGACAAAGGATTCCTAGCTTTGTACTTGGGTGAGTGGCCTATCTTTTCCCCTCTCTTTAATTGCTTTCATTTCATTGGTGCTAGTTTAGGTGTTGAAAACTAATTTCAAGAGTAGAGTTAGGTGTTTGGTTAGTAGGTTGATTACTCGATTGTCTTGATTGACTTTTTTCCCTCAAGTTCTTGCTTGCATTCCATCATTGCATTTCATCTTAGGAAGGAGATTGGAGTGATAAGTGTAGCCCATCTTAAGGTATTGGCGGGGAGTGATAAGTGTAGTATTCCACCTCTAGGGAGAAGATTGGAGTGATAAGTGTAGTCCATCTTAAGGCAAAGGCGGGGAGTGATAAGTGTAGTTTGCATCATTGCATTTCATCATTGTAGGAAGGAGAATTGGAGTGATAAGTGTAGTCCATCTTAAGATAACGGCAGGGAGTGATAAGTGTAGTATTCCATCTTATAGGCGAAATTTGGAGTGATAAGTGTAGTTTCATCTTCATTGTAGAAAAGGCGGGGAGTGATAAGTGTTTAGGATGAATGATGCCAATGCAAGTAAGCGACCCAAAGGAATTAATGCTGAAATAGGAGACAAGGAAGTCATGATACCCAATTTCAACTTCCGCTCAAAATTGAAATATGTTGGAGACACCAACATTGGTACCTTTGATATGATTCAATTAAGAGAGAAGTTGAGAGACAGCTAGTCCCCTGTGGCAAAGAAGATCAATCAATATGGATTTGTGCAAGGAAGTGTTCAGTCTACCCTAGCAGCAAACAGGATACAGCAAATCAGAGTGCAGCGACCTCATCGTGCTTCTCAGTCGGATCCCAAGCTATGCTAAAGGTACTGTTGATGTGAGTTTTGTACCACTACATAACATATAGCAATTGAACACTTGATACAGCATACCAAACACTCAACCCTCTCTTGGAAAGTATATAGGAATACTCCAAGGTTCCTTACACCTGTGGATACTAACTCAGTTATATAAATGTGATTTGCTGGTAATCACTTCGGCAGGCTTACGTTGTTCTTTCGAGGATGTCAAATTCTTGATGATGATGATGAGATAACTTTCTTCTTTTATATCATTTCCAACTTTGCTCATCAAACTAATTTATCACTTCTAGCTTTGCTCTTCAAACTTTCGAACTTCAACTTCTCAACTTCAACTCTTGAACTACTGATTACTTCTACTATTACTCCTACTGAATAGAAAGATTGGCAAATGGACAGGGATCAAACCAAATGAAAGCTTGCCAGCGGCGCTACTTCCATCGGTGCGATGATTCTAAGGGAAACTCTTAAGATTTTCACACTAACACCTATCTTCCAACCCAACTTGAAGTACAAGCGGAAAGATGAAATGCAAGTAGAACTTGGGAGCAATTGGACTAGATTACCACACAAGGCTTCCTAACAAGCCGCTAGGATGCTAGTGGCCTAGTATATAGATCCCTATCAAACATTTACCAATATCACCATACAACTAACCATTTACTTCTTACTCTAACAACATGAAATGAAATCCTACTTTAATTTGAGAGATGAGAAGAAACATGCAATACACCAAAATGATCATGTATATCCACCATGCAAACCACAACAATGAATAGAGAACAATTTTGATAGTATTTTGGCAACAATTCTTCAACATAACTCTCTTTTACAAATGAGAACAAATGGCCTTATATAGAGGCTCAAAATTACAACGAGTGGCCAAGATTAAGAGACAAAATCAAGGGCCAAGATTAAACCTTACAAACCCTAATTAGGGTTACCATCTTTCAACCAATTACATGAGGGCACCAACTTTGTGGGCCAATGAGAAAATTACAATAATCTATCAACCAATGAGAACATAGGACACTTGGCATGATTTGATTGCATGCACATGAAATTGCCACCTCATCAACCTTGTCTTATAAAGTTCATTAATCTTTGAGATGAGATGAAGCCTTGGATGCTTGAGCTTGTCCTTAGAAATTTTCTCACCACCACATGAACTTGCTTGTACTTGATGTCCTGACCTCGAAAGGGTGAGGTCTCCATGCACTTGGGGTAATCTTGCCTTGACCTTGGTGGCTTGCCTGGATGTGAACCTTGTGCAATTTAAGAGCCTTGCTCTTGGTCACCGCCTTGAAATCAAACTTGACCTCCCTCAACCTTTCAATCACTTTCCTCCTTACTTCAATACTTTGCCATTTTTAACCTTCCTATTTGGATTTGATCTGCATGCATGCATCTTTGTTTCAATAACCTTGGGTTTTGGGGCACCTGTCCTCACCATATCTCCTTGATTTTTCCACAATCCACCCATCACTGAGTTCATCAACTGCTTTCATCAATGCTTTCCTCCTTGGTTAACCCTTGACTGCCTTCAATTGTTCGAACTGCCACAACCTTGCCCTTTTGGCATAAGTACTTGCCTCAACCATAGTGGTGCAATGCATCTCCCCAAGATTAGATTTGGTTCGACTGGCAAAGCATCACTAGTAGTCTTGCACCCGAATTGAAGAAGTAGGACCCCATGTAGATTTGCCCCCGATTTTGCACTATCCTAAGTTGCAACTCTAAATTCATGCTAATGATCCTAATCCAATCAATTTTCCTTAACCATTCTCAATCTCTTCAATAAAATAAAACATCCAAGGATCAAACTGTGTACCTTTAGCATAGCTTGGGATCCGACTGAGAAGCACGATGAGGTCGTTGCACTCTGATTTGCTGTATCCTGTTTGCTGCTAGGGTAGACTGAACACTTCCTTGCATAAATCCATATTGATTGATCTTTTTTGCCACAGGGGACTAGCTGTCTCTCAACCTCTCTCTTAATTGAATCATATCAAAGGTACCAATGTTGGTGTCTCCAACGTATTTCAATTTTGAGCAGAAGTTGGAATTGGGTATCATGACTTCCTTGTCTCCTATTTCAGCATTAATTCCTTTGGGTCGCTTGCTTGCATTTGCATCATTCATCCTAAACACTTATCACTCCTCGCCTTTTCTACAATGAATGTGGAACTACACTTATCACTCCAAACTTCGCTTAGGGGTGGAATACTACACTTATCACTCCCCGCCGATACCTTAAGATGGACTACACTTATCACTTCAGTCTTCTCCCTAAAATGATGAAATGCAGTGATGCAAACTACACTTATCACTCCCCGCCTTTGCCTTAAGATGGACTACACTTATCACTCCAATCTTCTCCCTAGGGGTGGAATACTACACTTATCACTCCCCGCCGTTGCCTTAAGATGGACTACACTTATCACTCCAATTTTCTCCCTAAAATGAAATGCAATGATGGAATGCAAGCAAGAGCTTGAGGGAAAAAAGCCAATCAAGACAATCGAGTAATCAACCTACTAACCAAACACCTAACTCTACTCTTGAAATTAGTTTTCAACACCTAGACTAGCACCAATGAAATGAAAACAATTAAAGAGAAAAGCTAAGATAGGCCACTCACCGGCTATGAAAGCACTCCGTTCTTGCAAAGAAATCTGAATGTGGATGCCTTTGGCTTGATGGCTCTTCCTCTCAACCTTCCGGATCTTGCACCCTTATTATGAAAATTTGAGCCTTGTCTTGATGAATTCGCCTTCTATCCTCAAATTTGATGCCTCTATCTTGATGAAAATCTGAATCTGATCACAAAATCTGAACTTTGCCACTTTGCCAATTGAAAATTTTGAGTGTGTTGCCTTACAAAATGATAGATCTGAGCCTTGATGCCTTCAAATCTGAACTATCTTGTCCCCAATTTCGAAAATTACAGCCTCTATATGCCTCAATTTTGCAAAATTCTGAATATCTCTATGCCCTTCAAAATCGAATTTTTTTTTTTTGCCAAAATCAGAATTCTAACTTGTAGAAATTCTGGAAATGAACATCCAAAACAGAGATCTTGTCTTTAATTTGCAACAATCTGAGAATGCACGCCCTAGATGTGAAAATGGATGCCCTAGATATGATTTTGGATGCTCTCTTTTGCCAAGAAAAATCGAAATTCTCCTTGGCAAATTTCGCTAGCACATGTAGATCACAAGATCACTGCAAATTGATTGAGAAACCGCTGCCAAATGCCTTCAAATTTCGCTGGCCTTGAGGACTGGAATTCGCTGCATATAGAGGAGCAGAGCAGATTTGTTTTGGTGTGAGGAGAAGTGAGGAAAGACATCCTTCTTATACCCAACCCGCTGCCTCTTCCTTTAGGGCCGACCAGACCTAAGGAGGTTAAACAAAAATTAATTAAAATGCCTTCATTTTAGAGCCGACTTGGCAAAAAAAAAGAGTTTTCAAATTTTTTTAAAAAGTCCTCTAAAAAAAATCCGAAAATGGATAAGGGCTGGGCCCAAATTAAATCCACAAGGCACAATTTTAATTTCCAAAGGCCTCCAAAGCCCCAAAATAAAATATATGGCCCCCCCATTTATTTCGAAAATTACAAAAAAAGCAAGGAGTTTTCGAAAATAGGAAACAAAGGCTCAGATTTTTATTATTTATTTCCCAACAACAGCATTTAGAAATTTGAAAATTGCCCCAACTGATTTGCAAATTGCCAAGAAAACATTATTCGTATTTGCCCAATGAAAATTTGAAATTTGAAGCATGAACTTTTCGAAAACGAAATCACAGATTTTTTGAATTTAATTCCTCATAACAGCATTTTGGAATTCGAAAATTGCCCCCTCAAATTGATTTGCAAATTGTTTCAAACTATTTGTTATTATTTGCCTAATGAAATTCGAAATCCATTGTTGAGGAAGAATAAACAAAACAAAGCAAACATTTTCAATACTAAGTTTAAATCGAAAACAACCAAGGGCTGTCAATGAATTTTAAATTTCTTGCCAAGATTTCTCTATTATTTTCGAAAGATGATTCAACATTTCACATGCTTCCAAATTTCAAAATTGCAACTATGAGATCTAATTTTATATTTTCAACTTCAAAACGAGAATCCAACTTGAAATCTAATTGCAAAACCTTATTGATTTTAAAATTATATCACTTGCAATCAAAATTCAATCATACATCAAAATCACCAACATCCACATTCGATCAACGAAAATGCAAAACAAAATAAGCCTCGAATTTGCAATTTATCAATTCATCAATTCATCGGGATCTAAGGATTGTGCCCAAGGCATCAGTTCGAACTGAGGGAAGACAAGGCATCAAATTTTTGAAATAGGGGGTCCCCAATAATTGGGGCGATGTGTGAAACCTCACAACAGGTACACAGTTTGATCCTTGGATGTTTTATTTTATTGAAGAGATTGAGAATGGTTAAGGAAAATTGATTGGATTAGGATCATTAGCATGAATTTAGAGTTGCAACTTAGGATAGTGCAAAATTAGAGGCAAGTCTACATGGGGTCCTACTTCTTCAATTCGGGTGCAAGACTACTAGTGATGCTTTGCCAGTCGAACCAAATCTAACCTTGGGGAGATGCATTGCACCACTATGGTTGAGGCAAGTACTTATGCCAAAAGGGCAAGGTTGTGGCAGTTCGAACAGTTGAAGGCAGTCAAGGGTTAACCAAGGAGGAAAGCATTGATGAAAGCAGTTGATGAACTTAATGATTATTTCGAATCAAGTAGTGGGTGGATTGTGGAGATATGGCCAAGGCAGGTGCTCCTAGAACCAAAGAGTATTCAAGTAGAGGCGAGGTGCATGCAAGTCGAATTCGAATAGAAAGGTTGGAAAGATCAGGAAGGTTAAAAGAAGGCAAGGATAGTAAAGAGAGAAAGCGAGGTGAAAGATTTTGGGAGGTCAAGTTTGATTTCAAGGCGGTGGCCAAGAGCAAGGCTCTCGAATTGCAAGAAGGTTCACATCCAGGCAAGCCACCAAGGTCAAGGCAAGATTACCCCAAGTACATGGAGACCTCACCCTTTCGAGGTCAGGACATCAAGTACAAGCAAGTTCAAGTGGTGGTGAGAAAATTTCTAAGGACAAGCTCAAGCATCCAAGGCTTCATCTCATCTCAAGGATTAATGAACTTTATAAGACAAGGTTGATGAGGTGGCAATTTTATGTGCATGCAATCAAATCATGCCAAGTGTCCTATGTTCTCATTGGTTGATAGATTATTGTAATTTTCTCATTGGCCCACAAAGTTGGTGCCCTCATGTAATTGGTTGAAAGATGGTAACCTTAATTAGGGTTTGTAAGGTTTAATCTTGGCCCTTGATTTTGCCTCTTAATATTGGCCACTTGTTGTAATTTTGAGCCTCTATATAAGGCCATTTGTACTCATTTGTAAAGAGAGTTATGTTGAAGAAAATTGTTGCACAATATAATACCAAAATTGCTTCTCTTATCATTGTTGTGTCTTGCATGGTGATTAAGAACACTTGGTGTTATTGCATGGTTTCTACTTCCAATTGTTAGAGATAGATTTCATTTCAATTAAGTTGTTAAAGCATTTTCATTTTCAAGCAAGTGTTAAAGGAAGAGTAGTGATAGATGGTTAATTGCATGGTGATATTGGTAGATGTTTGATAGGGATCCTATACTAGGCCACTAGCATCTTGGCGGCTTGTCAAGGAGCCTTGCGTGGTAATCTAGTCTTCTTTCCTTAGAATCATTGCATCTGTGGAGGTAACATCGCTGGTATGTCTTCATTAGGTTGATCCCCGTCCATTTGCCAATCTTTCCATTCCTTAGGAGTAGAAGTAATCAGTAGTTCAGTAGTTGAAGTTGAGAAGTTGAAGTTCGAAAGTTTGAAGAGCAAAGCTAGAAGTGATATAAATTAGTTTGATGAGCAAAGTTGGAAATGATATAAAAGAAGAAAGTTATCTCATCATCATCATAGCGAAAGTTTGACATCCTCAAGTGAACAACGTAAGCCCGTCGAAGTGATTAACCAGCAAATCACATTTATATAACTGAGTTAGTATCCACAGGTGTAAGGAACCTTGGAGTATCCTTGTATACTTTTCAAGAGAGGGTTGAGTGTTTGGTACGCCGTATCAAGTATTCAATTGCTATATGTTATGTAGTGGTACAAAACTGACATCAACAGAACTCTGGTACCAAAAGATGCTTTTCATCAACTTCTTAGAATTTTGCAAAAAACAGTCAATCTTTATGTTTTTGGCCTTTCTAAACCCAATGGGGAGGCTAGATTGAACCCAATATGCACAGAAAAATCACTCAAGGTCGTATCTCTCAAGAATATGGACAAGAACATAGTAGATTAGGCTCTGCTACCATGTAGGAGAAATGATTGAGCTCTAATATTATGTAGGAGTTGATGATGCTTTCAACTTGCAAGCCAAAAATCATCTACAAGCACACTTCTCACAAAGAAAAGATCAAGCAAGATAATTTGCACAACTTGAGAATTTTGTGTTAATTGCACAATGAAATCGAGATTACAAATGGGATTTATGGCATGCTTTTATAGAAAGAAATAGCCCCAATAATAGAGAAAAAACTAGCTCAAACTAAAAAAGAAAACCAGAGCTATATATGCATGTTGGAGTCATAAATGTTCTATTATATTATTGATGCAAATAGAGGTATAAATATATCACATACTGTTGGAGAAATGGTAATGATAGTTACTAGAAACAACCAAACATGTGGTTAGTTACACCATACACTGAAACTGTTATATGGTAACAACATACCAAGCAATGTAATATACTGACGTTGAATACAAATACGCCAACGTTCGCCCCCTTATTACATTGATCCTAAAAACATAAAAAAACACCTTGCCTTAGGGACCCCCACTTAAGGCTTACATAACAAAAATGCTGATTACATAATATGAATACATATTTTGAGAAAATCTTCTTCTGAAGTAGCAAATCCTGAACCAAGAAAGGTTCCATCAAGTTGTCTCTTGACCCTCGGAAAGGTGTAGCTCCGAGCTGTGTTCTTAAGCTCTTAGTCCTGAACTCTCCAATCGCAGAGTCTTGAATTATTCAACAATGATCCCTGAGAGATGTGACAGATCTCTATTATTGTCTAGTGATGGTGAAAGGGTATAATTCTTGATCATATGCTTTGAAGCTCGCTGGACAACAATCCATATTAAGCGCAATACCAAATCCCAAACCTGTCTCCAAAAATAGTCTTCACAAGACATGCATTCTTCAAATTGATCAGCAGTAGAAAGCAAAACAAAATAGAAAATAAAAAATGCCAAAAACGCTTCTCATGCAGAACACCATCTCAAAGTGAGAAGCTGACTTGAGATGATGGAAGTTCCTCCATCTTCTAGTGCCACCAACCTCCAGATAAAACTTGTTAGTCCTTGCTCTTTGAAAGTAGCACCAAAAGAAGTACTACAAACTCCAAAAGAGGGGTAACAAGTACAATATTCTCTTTATCAATTACTCCAATCAGATTATACTCCAATGCTTCCACCAGAGACGTGAGTTCCACTATCAACAGTGAAAACTCGTTCAATTGTTTGCCCTAAAATCTTAGATAGAAATCTAACCATATTTATCTTGTGAAATCTTATTGCCTTTTATTGAACCTCAACATTAAACATTTCTTGACTTATGATTATGATTTCACTTCCACCTATTGCAGATGAGGTACATTCTATTTTGGCATAAGCAAAAACATTATAGGAGATGTAGATATTACTACACATAATGCGATTAAACCAAAACATAAATCACAAACATTATTTCATTGGACCAATGACAAATAATGGCTATGATCAGGTGTATTTTCTTTGTCTTCTCCTCTTTCACCCTTCACCACGCACGATAGACTGGAGAGGACAACATGGTGGAAAGAACAGTTCCATGGGAGAGAAATGTGCAGGCAGAGATAGCAATTAGGGATGATGCACCTTAGAAATGGCTCGTCAACACCTGTACTCAAACTCTGTTTGAAACTATCTATTCGCCTCTGTGATAATACCACTTGAGGACCCTTCTCATTGTGCACACCAGAGTCACGTCATGGTTGGCTTATCACCTTCTGTGCAGCCACTTTTCAGAATTATACCTTCTGGAGTGCAGAGATCTGGGAGTCAATTTCCTCTGCAGCCTAGCACCCGAACTCATTCATTCAATACTATCATAGGGGCCTCTGTAAATTCAATGCTCTGTCTCCATTTTGCAAAGTTGCTTTGATACCAAATGTTGGAGTCATAAATGTTCTATTATATTATTGATGCAAATAGAGGTATACATATATCACATACCGTTAGAGAAACAGTAATGATAGTTATCAGAAACAACCAAACATGTGGTTAGTTACACCATACACCGAAACTGTTATATGGTGACAACATACCAGGCAATGTAATATACTGATGTTGAATACAAATATGCCAACAATGCAAACAGTGAAACTAGATTGAGCCAGGCTAAATTAGGCTCAACTAAGGCTCAATTAAAGCTCAACTAAGTGAACTTAAGCTAGGCATGCATGTGCAAACATGTGCTCAATTATGCACGAGAATATTCTTGAGCTTTTGCACAATTATGAAATGCAACCATAGCAAATGTGCATGATGCAATGACTATATGTATGTGCAACATATATGCATCCTCTAACACAATGAACGAGATCCATTTAATATTTTGCATGTATGTCTGTTAGGGTAATCAGACTGAATAAACTTTCATTTTCGTGCAAACCCACCCATAATCCACATAGACGTCAAGTCAACGGACATATTGCTGAATTAGGAACAGACTGCTAAAGTGTTCCCTATCTATTTGGACGTCCAGTAAACCTTAGTCATTGTTTTACTTTTTTTTTTCACTTCTTTCTTTTTATGCATACACCAGTCAAGAGAGTGGCTAGAGGAGAGGAAGAATTTGCTGGATTTGCATGTGCAGGGTGTGACATTGCTTATGTCCCCTCTTTCTTTGCACATGTAGCTATAGAAAGACACAAGATCTTGGTTTTTATTTGAAATTTAAGGTTTTCTTTGCAAATCACAGCCACCAAGCAAGAAGAGGGAGGCCAATACTGGTTTTCCACATAAATCTCTTTTTGTTTTTCTTTTCATTTTTGTTTCCACATTCACAGAATTATATGAGATTGAACCTGTTAAGGAAAATCAGTATTAGCTAATAGTACTGTAGTGTCTTTTCACCAACTATTTTAATGCAATATTGCTTTTATATTCTCTTGCAAATGGTCTTGCTGCGTTCTCTGTAGTCTTATCTTTACACTATTTTGATCAATTAAAAAAGTAGTTGAAAAAAATTTGTTTAACAGCTCAAATGTTCAATCTGATTACAGGGAGCATACTACTGAAATTTACATAGACTTTACTATACTTGTAATATCTACTATTTCATAATATTTTACTATTATAAATGTGTGGGCCATGATATTCTATATGCCATGGTTTCCTTCAAGCTTGGTCATACAATTCAGCATTTAACACTGACAATTGCAATTTTATTTGGATTGTATTATTTGTCATTAATTACACATTTTTTAAAGGGAATAAAATTAAATTTTGTTAATATATAAATAAATTTAGAATAATTAATGTTGTTGAACATTAGTAATCTTAGAACTAATACAAGAAAGTTGGGGGTTTTGCTCAACTAACAGGATCAAATTTCGTTCAATGAAATTAGGCAAGGTCCAAGTGCACTTTGAGCCATTAAATTCATAAGTTGTCTTTGCTTGCATCTCTTGATTAAGGCCACTGGTAAGACTTTTCAGCTAAACTGTGGCATTTCTTGTTGGCTCATCTGGAGTTTATCTTATATAGGGAGCCTTTTATTGTTTCAGTTAATGGTTACTGGTTCAGCTGTTAAGACGATATTGTTACTATTGCATGCAATCTTGTACCTCCAGATCCGTTATTATCCTATTTGAATGGTTAATTACTTTTTCAGCTATTAAGAGGTGATTGTTAGCATACTGCATGCAACTGTCTTGTACCCATGAGCTTCATTATTATCCTATTTGAAGCAACTACCCTTGCTTGCATCTACCCTTACTTCCATCTCATGACAAGGTAATCAATAAGACTTCTCAGATAAAGTGAATATTGAAATTATTTGGCATTTCTGTCTGCTCCATCTGGGGTTTATTTTACAGAACTTAACAAAATAGAAGCGATGGGAACTATTTAAGGAGGGAATGCTTTCACATTTCAAAATTCATAAGATATTTAAAGTCCACGAATTAATAAAAGAATCAAATCAATTCATTATTTATCTTTATTGGTTGATCAAATATCTAACTTTATTCTTAAAGATAACTTCTAAGCTAACTTGAATGATGGAAAATATGTTAATGGGATTTATATTTAGCATTAGTATCTTATATTTGTGTTTCTCTCATTATTGTTTAATACTGTGTTGAATAAGTTTAAACTAATTATTACATAATTACAATTACAATTAGATGATATCACTTAGCCGGACAGAAAATAGTCATATTGTAATTCTTCAGGGATAATACAAAAACTGGCTTAAAATGTCATTAATTATTGTATCAACTAACAGTAATTACAATCCACATCAACTCTATTATTATTAATTCATTCCTGGGTATTAATGTGTTGCAGATGGATTGGCTGATATGCAATACAGTTTTGCAAATATTTTATTATAGATTGATAGCCATAAAAGAAATTTTTTTTATTGCAATTATCAGTAAGAGTGATGTTCCTCTCTTCTGGAATGTCAGGCTCGTCTGTCCTCCATTCATACATCGACTAAACTTGCCGTCAATCATAAAATTTATGAGCTTTTTTTTCGCCTATGATGGTGGTTCCATAGCAGGAGTTAATCTTTGAAGTTTGAACAGTTCTGTGCAAGAAAAAATAGCTAAAGGAAATAGAGACTGAAAAAAGTGCAGCCAATTGACATTGGTTACAATTGGTAGTAATACTTTTTGTCATCTTACATACATTTTGTTATTACAATTCAGGACCGTGTTCAGGTGTCATCCATTTTATAACTATGGGATGCATTTTCTTGACAATTCAGGACTGTGTTCAGGCTCCATCCATTTTACATGCATTTTCTTGGTTACCTCATGTGGTCAGGTGGAGTACTCTACTTCAGTTTCATGATAAGCATCACTCCTTTTTTTTTTCTATTTTTAGTGTTATTAATATTAAACATTTTTATGAAAGGGTTATATTTTAATTGGTTGAATGCAGTTTGGTGAAGATAACGGTATATTCTTCTTACACCATTCTCAAAGAATTGTATGTATTGGGATTAGGGAGTCTCAACCTTTCCAAGTCTTGCTATTGATTTATTTAAATACTTATATGCTTATATTTATAGTTTTATGTCAATCCTATTATGTCATGTTGTGGAACCTACTTCGATGAGTTGACATCTTACATGAAAGGTGACTCAGATTACATGTAAGATAATTTTGTGGAAATAGGTATCCCACTTTGTTGACTTCACTATAAAGCTATTGGTGGCATGTGTCATGTAATGTAAGAGATTATGACAAATTTTATGATAGATTATGATAGTTACAAGAGTTAAGATTATGAAAAATTATGATAGGTGGGAACCAACTCTTATAGGTACCTATGCATGCAAGTGCATTGCATATATAGGAGATGTTTGGCGTGCATTGGCATGTATTGACATGCAAGGAGGTGTTAGACATGTAGAGGTATGATTGTGCTTTCATGTAGATAGTAAAAAAAATTCATGCGTCCCCTTATGGCATCTACTTTTAGAAGTTGTATGTTTTACAATGTAAAATCTATATATTGGATGCTTGTGCATTTTGTATCAAATTATCAAGTTGTTTACATGGATCATTATGTTTTCGAAGAAGAGCTTTTGTCTGAGACTATATTGTAATTATTGTTTACAAATAATACATTAAACTGTGCTTTTGGGGTGAGAGGTTTTTCTCATGAAAGAGTTTTCCCCATGTAAATTTGGCATTATAACAAAATTGTTTATTTGCATGCTAGTTTGTGTTATCTAAATGTGTATCTTAAACTATAACTGTTGAAGGCTTTAAGAGAAAAATGTACTTTCTCCTCATTAAATTTGTGTAAGAAGTTATTTTTGCGTACCTTGCTTCCTTTTTGGTCTCATTTTTGCGTAAAATATTTTTCATACTGGTCTTTGTTTGAGTAGTAGCTTGTTGTAGAGCACTTTGTGACCTTGTTGCAGGAAGAGGTGGCAAACACATTTAAAAAAATCAAGATGGAGAAGTTTAATAGTGACAATTTTGAGCTATAGTGCCTTAAGATGGAGGATATACTTGTAAATTAAGATCTATGGGTTGCAATATCCGATATTAAACATGTTAGTGAGACTCAATAAAACTGTGAATTAAAGGATCATAAAGCCAAGGGTTTGATAAGACTTTATTTGGTAGACTTCATTTTGTTGAAAGTCTATTAAGAGAAGATTGCAAAAAACATGTATCAAAGAAGCTTGGTGAAATTTATCAAGCTAAATCCCTAGTACATAATTTATTCTTGAGAAAGGACCTTACTCATTAAGCATGGAAGAAGAGGATCCATGACTAATGATTTGAATGCTTTTAATATGCTCATTACTTAGTTGGGTTTAATTACTGTGAAAATGGAGGAGGATTGTTGCATTACTTTGTTTTGTTCATTATCAGACTCACATGATCACTTTTTCATGGGCATTGGGAGCATCACTACCACCTTCAAGATGGATGAAGTGGTTGCATCATTACTTCATGAAGAGTTGTAGAGAAAATCTTCTAAAATGGCTAACGTGGCCCTTGTTCTTCATGGTAGATCAAAGGAGAAAGGAAAGGACAATAAACAAATAAAGTCAAGATCCAAATCTTGTGTGAGATCTAAGTCGCCTAGAAAGTCCAAGGCAAAGTGTTGGAATTGTGACAAAACTAGTCATTTTTGCAAGAAGTTCAAGGAGAAACAAAAAAAAAGAAAAACGAGAAGAATACTTCCAATTTTGACTCTAGCAAATCCTCTTAGGATGATGGTGAAGTTGTTACAATTCTAACAACACATGCATCTAAAGATGTGTGGTTGATTGACTTTGGTGCATCTTTCCACATGACCTCATATAAGGGTTGACTTTTAAAGTATGAAGAGTTTGATAGTAGGAAGGTGTAGTTAGGTGATAACTCTCATTAGAGGATTGTTGGCCATTGAATAGTTAACCCCCGATTTCATAATGGTAGAGTGAAGGGGATTAATGGTGTCATGCTTATCTCGAGCTTTGCATGGAACCTTCTTTCATTGAGCAAATTGAATGATGTGGATGTGTATGTTGTTTTTCTAAATGGAGGATGTAAGATGATAAGAGAAGCTATGGTGATTTCCAAGGGTGTTCGACACTTTGTTTAGTGCATGTGCTACTCAAGCTAGATGCATCCATTATTCAATATAATAGTTCTAACAAGTCAAAGAAAAGAGCTTCAGACTCTTCATACTTACTATCAAAACTAGCATTGACGAAATATATGACATCTACTTTCGATGGTTGTGCTTTTTGCATACCTAAGGGTTTCCATCTTTTAGAGATGAAACTTCTAGTACATAAGACATTGCTATGACACTAAAGACTTCTGATTATAATCTCAAGTTCTATTTTCTTGAACATTGTGTTTATGGGAAGAAAAATCATGTTAAGTTTTATTTTAGTTCTCACAAATCTTTTGTGGTGTTGGACTTAAATTTATTATGATATGTGTAGTCTTATTAATGTTCCTTCAATTTTTAGATGTGCATATTTTGTACATTTATTTATTTTTGAATATGGTAAAAACAGGTTTTGAATGGGCCCCGAAACCATATACATTCAGTTTTTGAAGGGAATTGTAACCCCCAGAATATAAGAAGAATTAGCTTAGATCTTAGTGAAACAACTGGGGGAAAAAGAATAAACTTACTGCGCCCCCTAGCACATAATTCTAGTAGAACTACCACCAACACGATTCTAGCAAAACAACAACAACCAAACGAAAGATACACATAAAGACTCAAATTGCTGAATCCAAACGTGTAAAGCCAACGCTTTACAACATTAACAAGTAATTAGGGAAAATAGGCACCCTAAACAATCCTAGGATTTTCCTTTGCCTCCCTTCTTTTGGGAGCGGAGAGTCATATCAAAATGTAGAGGGGACTTTTTATTATGTTTACCTATAACAATAGTCCATCCCTCCTCTACCAAAGAAGCTTTCTCCTGCTAGTCAGAGGTAGGAGAGGAGCCAACCACAATAGAACCAGCATTAGAAGTTTGGACAACACCTTCAGTGGCCACACAGCCAGTGCCAGACTTCCCAGCACCAACAGGAGCTTCCAAAATAGAACTGGCTGGAAGGATGCCAGTAGACCCAACAGCCTCAGCAGACAATCCAACACTTGTACTACCAGCAGAAGGAACAATACACCCAACAGAACCATAAGTAACAAGAGGAACACCACCGACAGAAGTATTACTTCTAGCGGGAACAGAACCAACAGAGAAACCAGCATACACAGAGACCCCAGCAAGAACAAAACTAGCTAGAGAAACCCCAACATCAAAAGAATTGCTGGTAGACAAACCAACTGTACCAGTAGAAGAGACACCAACAAACAAAGTAGAAGAAGGAACAAGAACAACCATAGGACTAGAAACAGGGCCAACAACCTACTCAACCACATGCGCGAAGCTCCGAACCTTCTCCACCATATAGTGCTGAGAAGAGGCCCCCTTCAACCACGAAGCAGGCTTATTATGTCTCTGAAGATCACATTGAGATGCAACATGACCAGTCTTAAAGCATCTTCTACATCTAAAGGGGAGACCTTCATAGTTCAATTGTTGAATCCAATTTCTACCCTCGAGAGAAAAAAATTTAATCTTAGAAGGCAGGTCTTTAGAGGTATCAATATCCACCAGGATACAAGCATAAGTAGAATGGAATAAATTTGAAGATTTCTCATCCACTATTAACATTTCCCCAATATCATCCCCCATAGTCTCCAGAACGGAGTCAATCCAAAGATGGAGGGGAAGATTAGGAAGCCTAACCCAGATAGGTTGCAAATCAAACGATTCGGAAGATGGAGAAAAATCAGAATGCCATGGCTTCAGCAATAGCATAAAACGATCCTCCCAGCTAAAGAAGTTTTCACACAAAATAATATTTCTATCCTTAGCATTATCAAATTTAGCCACGAAAAAGCCTTTTGCCATAGGGAAGATATGGATTGTACTAGAGATTAGAGGTTCCCAATGACTGGAAATCCAGGAATGAAGATTAGGCAAAGAGGGCCAGAAACCCTTGAATCTGCAAATCAACCCATGCTCAGAAAAAACAGAGGCTGCCGCATCAATCTCAGAGAGAGTATCCTCATCCAGCTCAATGGAAATATGGGGGCTGATTGGAAAGGCACTACGAGGAATAGTAGCCTTTCGAGTAGCAGCAGCCCTCGAACATTGACTGTGGCAGAAGCCCTAGCCGAAGCAACCAGCGTCGCCCCAACAACACCAACGAATTGTGAACCCCCAACAGAAGAACCAGCAACCAACGATCCCCCAACAACCAGTGTTGCCTCCGCATCCAGCAAAACCCTAGAACCACCAGCGACCTTCAGGGCTTGCAACTTCCCAGGAACACCTCCAGCAGGAGACGAAACCCTAGCCGAGACAACCGGCGTCCCACCAGCAGTTAGCGAAGCACCAGCAACCTGCGAGCCCTCGACAGAAGCACTAGCGCCCGACGAACCTCTAGCGACCAACGTCGCCCTAGCACCAACGGTCTTCGAACCCCCAACAGAAGCACTAGTGACCAACGAACCCCCAGCGACCGACGAACCCCCGGCAACCAGCATCGCCCCAGCACTAGTAAAATCCCCAGCAACCTTCGAACCTCCTGCAGAAGCACCAACAACCGGCGAACCGCCAACAACCAGCATCGCTCCAGCACCCGCAACCATTCCAACAATTAGAGATTTAAAAAAAAAAGATTTTGTATCATTTATTAATGACTATAGTAAAACGATATATTTTTAAAAATTTTTTCTTAGAAGAAAATATGAAGCCTTTAGTTGGTTTAAGAACATTAAATCCTTTGCAGAAGATCAACCTAGTAAAAAGGTTAATCTTTAGAGGGTTAATAACATCAATGAGTTGTGTTCAATAGATTCAACAATTTTGCAAAGAGAATGAGGTTGAGAGACTTGCGACAACGCAAGATACCCCTCAACAAAATAGAGTTGCAAAGAGAATGAACAACATGTTGATGGAGAGGGATGGGTGCATACTGAGTGAAGTTGGCCTTGAACAAAAGTTTTGGGCTAAAGCTATTGCCACTATCTACTATCTAGTAATAGATCTCCTACTTCAACACTTGTTCAAAAACCACCTATGAAGGTATGGTCGGGTAAAAACTCCTCATTCAGACATCTCAATATTTTTGGTTATGAGGCACATACACATGCACCAAATCAAAAGAGGTTAAATGAGGCAGTTAAGTGTATCTTCATTGACTTTGGGGTTAGTATGAAATAATTCAGGCTTTACAATCTAGTGGTCGAAAAGGTTCTCTATAGTAAAAGTGTTATTTTCAAAGAGATGAAACCTTCCTCTATTGTTTTGTAGCTAGATGAAGAAGATAAGGAAAATGATGTAGTTCATCTTCCTCCCACTTTGATGAAAAATGAATCAATGATGATGAAAGCTCTTAAAGCTCTAAAATTTCAAAAAAAGAACCTCAATCTCAACCATGCAGGAGGTCCACACAGATTACATGGAAACTCGAAAGTCTTGGTTATGCATTCTTGAATTCTAGTTGTATTTTTCCTTTATTTGCTAAAACTTGTAAGCTATTGTGATATTGCTATCAAGATTCAACTGTGCAGTTTTTGAGTCAAACTCATTGACCCATGTTTCATGAGTAGTAGTCCACAAGAACCCATCTCTCATGAGAATGAATGAAACACTTAGCACTCATTGAATCTAGGTGATGCTGATAGAGGTGAAGCACTAGGACTTTCCGAGAGGTCACCCATCCTAGTTTTACTCCAGCTTGAGCACACTTAACTACAAAGTTTCCTCCATGGTTAAGCTCACTCTGCTTGCAACCCCATTTGCAAAGCCTTCATCAAGTGTTATTCCTTATGAACCATTTGGGCTTAGGCATAACACTTGATGAAGGTTTTGCAAATGGGGTTGCAAGAAAAGTGGACTTAACCATGGAGGAAACTTTGTAGTTAAGTGCACTCGAGATGTAGTACTGACATGGGTGACATCTCAGGAAGTCTCGGTGCTTCACCTCTGTGAGTATCACCTAGATTCAATGAGTGCTAAGTGTTTCATTCATTCTCATGAGAGGTGGGTTCTCGTGGACTACTGCTCATGAAACATGGGTCAATGAGTTTGACTCAAAAACTACACAGTTGAATTGTGATAGCAATATTACAATTTGACTTGCTATGGAAAATATCTCCTACTTATCAACTTGTAAGCTAATCACTATAAAGGAGACTGAGAATGGGTGAATTAGATTCTTGAATAAAATCTATGGATGAAGAAATGATTGCATTAAAGAAGAAACATATGGGATTTAGTGCCTTTCCTAAAGAATGCAAACCTATTGTATGCAAATGCGAGTTTAAGAATATGTTTGGCCCTAGTGACAATGTTGAAAACCATAAAGCAAGGTTTCATGCAAAGGGTTATCCACATGTGGAGGGAATTGATTATAATGAGATAATCTCTCTTATTGTGAAGGTGACATTCATCGAGTTCAAATAATCACTTTTTGCAGCTTATGATTTAGAAGTTGAGAAAATTGATTTGATGGAAACTTTATTTCATGGTGACTTAGAGGAAGAAATCTATGTCACATCTTGAACATTACATTGTAAAACAAAAATAACATCTAGTTTGGAAGTTGAAGAAGTCTTTGTATGGTTTAAAACAATCTCTTAGGATATGGTGCCAAAATATTTATGCCTTTCTTGTGAGTTTGGAATTTTTGATAGAAAAGTTCAATCATTATGTCTATTATAAAATTGATAATGATTAAATTCTCATAGTTCCTTTGTATGTTGATGATACGTGTATCATCGTAAATTGTATCACTATATAATTCAATGCTCACTTAGGCCTCATTTAACATTTTGGCTTTCCATGTTTGATCATTTTTTATTTTTCTCGCATTAGCTTAAATCTGGCAACTTTATCAACATATTGGTCATTGGTCCTTAATTTAGCTCTAATTGGCCCGTCAATGGTGCCTAAGGAATCCTTGACTTGGGCCAATGACACTTGGAGCACCCTTGCCTTGCCAAAAGGGGCCCAATTTTGGACACTCCAATAGTTGGATTGCATCGGTGAGAATTCCTCCCTCGTGTCATCCTGCTTATAAAATCCAAGTACGTTTCAAGAGGAGAGGTATAAATGAAAGCTTAAACCCCTCATTTGAGACATCACATATCATAATCACACATCAAGTTCACATCCTATCTAATATGCAATTCAATTGAGCACACAATCATGCATCACCAAGATACTGAAGAAGAAGTAAGGTTTAGATCTCAAGCATTCAAGATGGAATCCATGATGAAGCAATTATAAAATTTAGTGTCAACCTTTCATGAAGACTTCAACACAAAGGAGACTCATGAAGGTGTAACATTTCATTCAAGCATTTCAATTTTAGATCCGACCTTTGCTCCTTCAAAGAACACTTTAAATTCAATTATATTTCAATTTTGAAATTTCAAGGTTAATTCCAAAACTAAGGTTTTACCTAGGAGAACTTCTAACAACCCAATAGATTCACTCTTTTGCATGTGCAAGTGGCACGATTAGAAGTCATAGCCCTAGAATCATATAGAGAAGATAGAGGCCTATAGGTTGACCTTTCATACATCCAAAAAACTAGGGTCAATGCCACCCCACCTTACAGTGTTTGACACCTTTTTAACAATTTTTTAAAGGGAAGGTTCTAAGCAACATCTAGATCTCAGAAACACAAATTTCATTTGCATCTAACATTCTTGGGTGAAGGTCGACTCGAATGACATTAAACTCTTGATTTCAACCCAAATTCTAGACATGTTTCTCTTTGTCTCTTCTTTTTAGATCTGTAAGCCTAGTCTGCATATCTTTTTTGAGTTTTCTTGTGCATGTTAAAAACCCTCAATTTCTCATCTTTGGCCCTAGATCTAGTTTTCAATTTACTTTTGTCCATAGTCATTTCAACTCAAACAAGGACTATTGGATCCACCTTGTGTCGAATCCTTTTCAATTAGATTTTAGGTTGAGCAAAGTGTATACACTCTCCTTAATGTCATCAAGAAGAGGGAAATATGTTTAGCATCTAGTTTGCATGCTTAAGCTAGTGAACACATACACTCTATTCCCTTTTCACCATTACATTTTGGTGAACCTGACACATCTTACATCTTGCTTACTTCTTATTTTCATGTTTAGATCTGATTTATATGTACTTAATCTATTTAAATTTACAATTATATTTCATTTTTGCAATGATTAATTGATCATTCTATTGGGAATTTCTATTATTTAGTCATTTTTTTATATATCTAGCTTTGTGCATGAGTTTCATGATCCTTTGTCCCACATCCAATATCCATGTGAGAAGAAGTTATAGACTTATGTAATCTCAAAGTTTAAGTACCAAGGGTATTGAGACTGAGTTGACTAACATATTCCATGGAAATTTAGGTGAATCCTGTATTCGTACATATGACATACTTAACATTGTGGAGAACCATTCCTCCCGCACTTTTCATGATGAGGATGACTCCTTAACTTGAGTAACTAGTGACCAATTGAGGAAGCTTGACCATGAACATGATAGGCTTCAACAATGGATGTGTCAAGATTACTTGAGTAGTGAGGCAATTCTTGTGATTGAAGGGTTGAGGAGAATAATTTAAGGGTTGGCATACTTAACATTGTGGAGAACCATTCCTCCCACACTTTTCATGATGAGGATGACTCCTTAACTTGAGTAACTAGTGACCAATTGAGGAAGCCTGACCATGAACATGATAGGCTTCAACAATGGATGTGTCAAGATTACTTGAGTAGTGAGGCAATTCTTGTGATTGAAGGGTTGAGGAGAATAATTGAAGTCATGAACATGGTGTGGAAATGTTGTGTGACATTGTTTATATTGTTGATAAGAATTTTATGCCTTTGAATATTTGCGTCGAAGCCCTTAATTACTCTTATCCTATAAATCAAGTTGAGCATTTCATTCCTATGACTTCATTATCGCCTAATGTTTCTACATATACATATTTTTTCATGGATACCTTTATACAAAATATCAATCCTACACATGTTTTTGATTATGGAAAACAGGTTTTGAAGGGACCCAAAACCCTTAACAGGAAGATTCAAAGGGTAGACAATGACAACCCACAAGATGGAATGGGACAAAACCTAGACGAGAGTTTTAACATTAGGCTCCCACAACCTAGAACAAACAAATCTCAAGCTGAGCTCCGAGCAAGCCCAACCAAAAGAAAGCCCCAAGATTTAGGATTTTACTTTGGAACCCTTCTGATGGGACTGAAGGGTCATATAAAAGATGACAAATATCTCTTGGAATGTTTACCTTTAACCTTGAACCAACCTTCTTCAACCATAGCAGCAACATTCTGCCAATCCAACGAGTCCAAAACAATAGAAACATACCCCCAAGAGGGGGAAACACATTGTGATAAGGTAGCAATATGAGAACGAGAGCCAGAGAGAGGGACAACTCCAACAGAAGAACCATCAGGAGTAGACCCAACAACTAACCCTGCAGAAGATCCAGTATGAGCAGACGCAACATTAGCACAAGGGGAGCCACCGTAGATGAAATAGAAGGAATCTACACACAGAGAGTCGAAGGAGGAGCAACAACATCCACAATTGCACCAGCAACATGAATGAAACCAAGAGGAGGAGAAGACACAAGGACCTGCCCAACTGCCTGCAAAAAGCTCTAGGGTGAGGACACTTTGTCCACTGTATAGTGCTGAGAAGAGACACCTTGCCACCACGAGGTAATCCTTTAAAATTTATGAAGATCACAATGATCTGAAACATGAGCAGTCTTGAAGCATCTTCTGCATTTGAAGGGGAGGCCTTCATAGTCTAAATGTTGAATCCAACTTCTACCATTAGGAGTAGAGAGTTTGATAATTGCAGGCAGACCATTAGAGATATCCAAATCCACCAAAATGCAGGCATAAGGGGAGTGAAGCAAGTTAGACGATTTCTCGTCCACCAAAATAAAATCCCAAATAGCATCCCCTGCAGTTTCGAGAAGAGAATCAACCCAAAGATGGAGGGGAAGATTAGATAGCCTAGCTTAGATGGGCAACTTATTAAAGGATTCCAAAGACGGGGAGAAGTCAGGATGAAAGGGTTTCAACATCAGCATGAAGCGACCATCCCAATTAAATTTTTTTTCACACAGAATCATTTTTCTATCCACAACATTTTCAAATTTAGCAACAACAAAACCCTTAGCCATAGGGAATATGTGGATTGTACCAGTAATAAGGGGCTCCCAATGCTTGGAAATCCAAGAATGTAAATTGGGCAAACAAAGTCAGTGACCTTTAAATCTGCAGATCAGACCATGAGAAGAAAAAACAGAGGTGGCAGCATCAATCTCAGATATTGTCTCCTCCTTCAGTTCCATGTAAATATTTTTGGAAACAGGGAAAGCAATGTGAATAACAGTCTTCCTTGGAGCTGGTGTAAGGGCTGTAGCCAAAGGACCCCGCACCAAGGCTGCCATCGAAGGCCTGACAACATGAAGCATGACCACATGCGCAACAAGGGAAGATGCTGCCACGCCTACCCTAGGGACGACAGGAGCCGAGGCAACAACAACAGGGATGGAAGCCCTTGAGGCACCAACTGTAGTAGCAATGGTAGTGGGAGGAGCGGAAGAGGGAGCCCTAGGGGCGCCTGGAGCAGCGACGACAGGAGATGTATTCCTGATCATGTTATCTAGAATGTGTAACAATCCTACACATGTTAGTCACGGGGGTCAACCTATAAATCAATACTCCTACATACCAACTGTTGGAAACTACAATTGAAACAATTGTTCTATTGTCATTGATGTCAAACCTTAACTGTTAAGACAGTTGCTATCTAGTAGAGTACCATATCTTTTGATTGATGAAGAGGATTTGAAAAGAGGAGATAACATGAGGACCTAAGGAAAGGTTGAGTTATGTGATACTTCAATGGGTACTTGATTAGTTGGCACATTGACAAGGTAATGTGTTGTTTATCTTTAACACTAAATGAAGAAGAAAGACTGGAAGCATAGTCTTAACTGAGCAAAAGTGAAGAAATTTAGTTTAATTAAGCTGAGTGATGCTAGTGTCGACCGAGCGCTAGTATAAGCCGAGACAATTTAGTGTCGATCGAGCATCAGTAATTGCTGAGTAATAAATAATTAATTGAGCAAAGACAATGTTTTCCAAGAAGGAAAGTTTTAGCGAGGGCTGAGATATCCAGTAATGACCGAGGAGATGAACATAGTATTGACCGAGTGTTAGTAATTTATAGTTTATGAAAGAATTGAGAATCCCATATGACATAGTTGAATTCTTGGGATATGTCAAACGTGTTGAAATTATTAATGAATGATATGGAGCATTTAATGCATGGTAAACCGTTGTCTTATGGATTCAAGGAGAAGTTTGAATATGTATCTAGAAGGAAAAGGAGAATACAATGATGGAAGGATTCGATGAATTTGATCTAAACCTAAGATCTACGGAAGAGATTAAGCAAAAAAGATTAATCTACTTGATCAAGGAGGTATAAGGATGACCTAATTGTGAGGTTATACAGAGTGTGGAAGAGGTTGATGTTATTGACTGATGAATCTAAGAAGAAGGCTAAGGTGAAGCTGTGAAGAGTTGAATAGAGTTGTGGTGATTGCTTGAAGAGAATTTCGAGTAGATCAAAGATGAAGATGGAAATGAAGGCCAGTCAGTAAATCAACATATGAGTGAATTGGATCTGTATTTGCAAAGTGAGTTGTATATTTCAGATCAGAACTTACTGTTACTTTCTAACCATCGTATCAGTCAAAATCCTTTAATCAAGGTTGACCCAAGAGTCATTTTTGTAAACCCTTTAATCAATGTGACATTCTGATGGAATGTTCTTAAGCCCTCTAACCGAGCCACTCTTAATAGGGTGATTAAATCATTTAACAAGGTCACACCTAACAGTGTGTATTGTAAACCTTTAACAGGGTTGGCTTCTCATAGAGCTCACTTCATAAGAGTGAAAATTAGTAGCATGTTACAAGTGGTTTTTCCCAAATTGGGTTTCCACGTTAAATCCTGGTGTTATACTTGTGTGAATGTTATTTGATGTGAATGTTGTTGAAAGTTTTATATCTTGCAAGTTGATTACTTTTGGACAGTGGACTGCAAGTTTTATGTTACTAATATATGCTATAGAGACCGAGTGGAATTGCTGATTAGATCTAAGTTTGTTGAAGAGCTAGAAAGTTGAATTGGCACATCTGGACCTAAGGATAACTGATTCACCCCCCTCTCAGTTATTCTAAAATCATTATAACAACCAACTTCTACTATCCTTCCAATTGCATCTCGACCATCTTGTTCACCCACTTATCATAATGTTCCAACTTCCTACTCCAATGCTTCACCTACCTATCACATTTGTACACCTCCATCACAATCCAACATGTCCAACACCAATTCATTTGGTGCAATGACTATCAACAATTTAGCTCAAACTGTCTCATCCTTACAACAACAATTGGCTTCCATAACTCAATCCAAGTTCAATGTTCCCACATGTGATATAGCTAGCCCATTTTCCTAAGATATTACTTGAGCTATTGTCCCCCAATACATGGATATTCCCCATTTATAGTTATACAATGAAAAAAGCAACCCCATAACTCATGTGAATACATTTCAAACCTTGTGTATTGATTTCACAAATGATAAAAGATTCACAACAAAACTATTTGTTCATACTTTTAGAGATAAAAGTTTGCAATAGTGTTTCTCTTTGCCTCCTTATTCTATTGATTCTTTTCAAAGATTGGTTAATGCATCCATACAATAGTTTCATAATAACATTGGTCCTCAAATTAATTTTTTTGATTTGATTAATTGCAAACAAGGAGTTAACAAAAAAGTGACTGATTTTATTGGTAGATATAAACATTTGCATTCCCAAATTTCTTATCCTATGCTTGATGGTTATGTTTAAAGAATTTTCATTTCTAATTTGCAAAAGTATATTAAAGATAAGCTTTTATTTTATGAATTTACATCTTTTACACAATTGCGTGCAATACTTTATAATTTTCAGCTTCAAGTAAAACAACATGAATCCTCTTCATCAATGGCTCTGGTTGATAAGAATAATGGCATTGAACAATGATTTCAAAAGTTCCAAAAAATAAAATAAAGGTTTCATCAAGATCAATAGAAATTCTTCAAAATGTTGATACACAAGTAGCACCTACAACATCACGTGTGGCCCCTTTATCATGAATCTTTACATGTTGCAATTTTACTCCTCTTTTTGAAACATTGCATAGTATCATGCTTAAATTGATCAATGCATTGTCATGAAGCTTCCTTTGATTAGACCCGTAGATACTTCCTAGCCTTTGCTAGTTTCTTTTGATCCTAAAGCCTTTAGCCAAAACCATTATCAAACTGGCCATGATACTAAGAAATGTTTTATATGAAGCATGTGATCCAAGATCTTATTGATTCCAATGCTACGATTATGTAAGGTGTGAGTGATAAAGGAAATAAATATGTAGCACCCTCTAATAAATTTTTTCAAATGCTTATTAATCCCTTTTCTTCTCTTCCACCTCTATTATTGAGCCTAAGGAACTTGATTATATGAATGCTAATGATGTGTGACGGGGCCAATAATGTTGTGAACCTTATTGAGAAACCTAAGCTTAAGCCTGAACCTCACATTATCATTGATTCAAGGGAAACTATTGATGCACCTGATGGACCCATATACATTATTGCAAAAACTAAAGGAAAGGTCTCACAAGGAGTGCTCATTGATCTAGTATGTATGGTGAATGTTATTACTGAAGAATGTTTATTTACACAATAATTATGTCAAGATACGTATGAAAAATTATATGTTATGATTAAAGTGAATGATGATTTTACTTGTCCTACTATAGGTTCTAAAAATCTTCTTGTTGAGGTTAGTACTGAGTTCTTAGATGCTACATTTTCCCTTATCCCACCTTTGATCAATTTCATGTGAAATTGGGACATCCTTTACTTAATTACAAGAAAGCTATATCTTCTACCATCCATAAATGTTTAAAGTTCCCTCACAATAGACATATTATCATGATCAATCATAGGCTTTATAGGCCATTGGAAAAATGTGGAAACTTCACCCTTGATGTATTTTGGCCTCAAAAACTTAAACCATTTAAACCCCAAGAAGATGTCCTTTTCTTATAAAAAAATATTCAAACATGAAAGGATATCAACCTTAAGAAAACCTAAGGATATTCCACCTCTTCATCTTGGACTTGTACTTCTTCCTACACCTACTATTACTCCTATTTATGTTGTGGTCCCAACTCCTACATCTTATAAAAGAAAATGACCAATATTCTGCATCTTTTAACCCTGTAAGATTCCTTTAGTTCCTCCTACTACAAAAAAAGAAAATGAGCCTATGTTGATTGATCCTAAACCTTTGCAAGTGTTTCATCAAACAAAGAGAAATCGTAGTGTGAAAGAAAACAAAAGAAAAACTAATGCCAAGGCTCATGAGCTTGCTTACCAAACCATTTCCTCCCCTAAGATGCCAAATGTTGACTTGATCCTATTTGACCAACCTTTGCCTAGCCCAAGGAAGATCATCTTGAAAAATTTAAAATTATCTAAGCAAAATAATTGTTCATTTCATTTATGCATCAAAGATCCTATTGTGATTAATTTGGATGATGATATGTGTGTGATGTGATGTGATCACCTTCATGAAATTAAGATAAAGTAGCAACAATTTAAGCTAAATACAAAGGAAATTTACTCTAAAATGCAACTACAATCTATAACATCTCATGGATCTCTAGAAAGAAGTGGTAAGTGAGCTCTCAGTTGCAAATCCTCACTAGTGACACCTCTAAAATGAGAAGAATGCTGCTACAATGCTTCTAAATGCTTAATCTAAGAGATATTCATGCTTAATCTAGCTCCATTTTGATAACAATGCAATGATAAAATGCTAAAATGATAAACTCTAAATGCTCCAATGCTCCAATTTGCTCTTAGAATGCTCAATTTGCCTATAGTAACAATGCTTTTGCAAATGACTTCCAAGATGGAAATGCTCTCCAAAATGCTTCATATTTATAGTAATTTCCCAAGGTAGGGGGTAGAGTGAATTGATCATGGTTAGCTCATGGTTGAGTCAAAATTTTTGCTTTGTCCACAAATGGGGGGACAATTTACAATTTGTGAGTGATTTATGTCCCTTTTTAAAGTGATCCATGTGCACTTGTTTTCTCAATTTTCATTGGTTGATCACTTTGTTGAGGGAAAATAGAATTTATTAATTCAATTAAGTAATTAAATTTAGCCATGGAAGGGTAATGGGTTCAATTTGATTTATGATTTAAACAACTATACAATTAATTACTTAAAATCAATTATATAATGTTTTTGCCCCTTTTAAGCTTTGATTTAATCATTTAACATCATCCTTATTTAATTCTTTTATTTTGCTCAACTTCATTTAATTATGTCCCCTTTTTAATGCTTTTTGATGATTTTGAGCCATTTGATTGATTTTTGCACTTTAAGCCTTTGTCCAATTTTACATGTCTACAAATGCTCCTCTTTGAATTGATGTACGAAGAACATTGATTCAAAGATTCCTCTCCGTCCTGATTGCTGATATGACTGATATGATTGATTGTTGCCTTTGATGATGAAACAAAAATTTTGATGCCCCATTGATCCCGTGATGTTTGATTACAACCTCGATTCCAATACCCTTATGCCCCCTCATAAATTAAAACATATTAATTGCCTGACTTGAAAAGGAATTTTTTTTTTGAATAATGCCAAAATATGTTTTCATTTCTGAAACCCTTGATGATATGCCATACTGATTTGAAGAAATGCCCCGGTTGAATGAGTTGATATAGCTCCCCAGTCATTTTAACCTCTACAATTAGGTTAAAAACCCTTTAAAATAAGATAGTAAACCTTGTTTTACTATTCATTAGCACTTTCTACCTTGGTGATTTTGCTCTGATCCTCTGACTTATTTCGAGATGGTTGTCCCAATTCGTGAGCACAGATTCAAGAGATGCCAGAGATATGTGAGGCCACTTGACTTTGGACCTCTAGTGAGTCATGCCAAACCTCAACTTGTCCTTATGATGCATTTAATGAGCATTTATTGCATTTCCAAATTTCAAAATTGCCTCCGAAGAATAAAATGTCACCTAGGATAGATTCAATGTCGCTTTGACCTTTTTACTGTTGCCTCCACGCCTTTTATTCCCGCTTTCGCTAGGTTTCATTACCGCTTAGGAAATTTCCACTCTCGCCTAGGCATGGAAGAAATCATGCCTAGCGCAGGGCAAATTTCTCGGTTTCTCACAAACTGTCACTTAGGCCAATATTGACTGTTGCCTTGCCTGTTTTAGTGTCTCTTGACAGGTAAAATGTCGCCTAACATCATAGAAATATCGCCTAGAAAGATTTGGTAGTCGCCTGCGATGAAATGTCGCTTGGTAAAAGAAAACTCTCGCCTGATGAATTTTGAGAAAAATTCTAGGAAAAACTGATTACGCTTGATGCCACATTTGATAATGTGTGATGACTGATCAAAATGATGAGATGAAGTTCATTGCTTTCCAACAAAACACTTAGGTTAGGATATCAAGATACAAATACCATGAAATATGATTGGTCAATCCACTTAGGATAGTTACTAATAGGACAAATCAATCAGTGTGAAAACCGATATGACTTTGATACTACTTAGTTCGTTCTTAGGACACAGAGACATGAACAAATGATACTAGGTGTGATGACTTGATTGTCAATTGACTTGAAATGATTCCTCAATAAGACATATTGATATGCTTCCTTCTTGCTTTGCTGACAGGCACACTACCCTACCTTATACATCCGATTAGTAGCATCATGGGTGATTGACTTAGGTCAAACACTCACAGTTGCTGAGTTTCAAGTTATAGAGTGATGCGGTCTGAGCTTCCTACTTGATCTTCCACGGTTCCAGTTGAACCATGGATTACTTATTGCAGTGGCGGAGAAATGGCACTCCGACCACAATACCTTTCACCTACCATATGGAGAGATGATGATCACGCCCGAGGACATGTATCAGTTGCTGAGGATTTTGTGCAGAGGTGAGTTGGTGTACTATGATTCCATGTACGATGCCACTGTCTGTCGATGAGTGTTCGGAGACAACACCATAGGGGATGGAGATACTATTACTTGGCCATAGTTTGCATCATTTTTGAGATTACTAGCTATTCTAGGTGCTCTGATTGGTGGTGTGCTCCTTCCGGACTGATGGGGTCGAGGGTTTTCTGTGGGATGGGGCAGGATACTAGAGGATTTACTTAAACATCCTCGGCGGTTTGATTGGGGATCTTGCGTGTTGGCACAGTTATACCATGATTTGCATGAGGTGGTGTATCAGGCGAGCGCTTCATTATCTGTTGGTGCTATTGTGCTATAGTTGTGGATATGGGAGCATCTTCCCGTTACTCGGCCCATTTCAAATCGGAGTCATCCTCGTGGACATCCATATGTTTTTCTGTACACAGGCATGGTGATACAACATCATTGGGGTCACCTGGATTACTAGAGATGACAGATTGATGATCTTGATCAGGTGACATGGCATCCTTACCTCAGTTGTGAGGGATGGAGAGAGGATGTGGATGAGCTACCTTTCATGTTTGCACCTCGATGGATGATCGGTCGTATGACTACTACTATTGAGCGCTTCTGCTTCGGCCTAGTTTTGAGAAAGTACAACAAGATACAGGTGATGCCTCAGGGAAATGCCTTATATGCTCGGGTACATGCATAGATATCTATGTGGGGTCCATGCATTGATTATCAGTTTTCCTTTGATCAGATTGCAAGGATGACTACGTGCCACTAGGATTTACTGTCAGGGATAGCAGATGCGGGCATGTCTCATGAGTACGCCGATTGGTGGGGTCGAAACAGGTTTCCACAATTTACCGATCCATCAGAGCCTATTCCTGGACAGCGAGATGGTGCTAGACCTATCAGAGGATGAGGACGCAGAGATCCTCTAGCTGCAATAGGTAGAGATCGAGCCAGAGATAGACAGGGTGGGGATAGGGATAGGCAGGTTGATGTCGTGCCTCCTAGAGCAGTGGTGAGACAGGATAGAGCTCATAGACATCAGAGAGCTCACAGACATGCTCGGGTGGATGTAGCGAGATAGGTACTAGGTGCATTGGATCCATTGATGCAGTTACAGAGGGTTGCACTGGCCCAACAGGATGATGGTCAGCAGGGTGATGGTGGTGCTCATTAGGATCAGGCACAACCGAGTGATGGAGCTCCACAGCCACAGGATCATGGGGTTCCACAGATGCCTCACTAGCTACAGGATCAACGACAGGGTGTACCAGATGATCGCATTGATAGATTGACCCAGTGGATAGATACCATGGGGACACAGATGTCTACAGTGGTGGGTCGGTTAGATCAGGTTGCCTCGTTGTTGCAATAGTTTGTATCTGCCATGGTCGGTCAGAGACAAGATGGAGCGAGCACTTCTCAGGCTCCTCCTCCGCCACCAGATAGTAGAGGTCCAGGGGATACAGGATCATGATCTATTGGTTTGACAGATTCATCCACCAGTGATGTCCTCTGTACTCTTTGATTCACAAGATATGAGCAGACAGTTGATGTACTCCTTTTCAGGAGATTGTATTTGGATACTTTGATGTACTTGATCTCTTTGATGATATATGATATACTCTTGGTTCTCTGAGATGAGTTTTTTATGAGATTATCTGTTTATGCACCTATATGATGGTTTATGCATTTCTCTTTCATTACATGCTATGGATGTAGTTATCTTATGGTATGATATAGATATGCAATGATGCATGGATTTTTATGAGATAGTTTCTTGTTTTTCCCATGTATGGATGCAAATGTTAATGCAATGCATGTTCCTATGTTTTTGATTTTGTTTTAGCTTTTTGAATGTATGCAATACTAACCCTATTTATATGAATGTATGAAGTATGACTATTTTTCCTTCTTTTTCTCTGATATATGTGTAATGAATAATGATTAATGCTATGCATGAATGCAACAGATAATCCCACATGTGTTATTTGAAATCAATGAGTATATCAAATGGTAGATTCAATCCTTCCTTCTCTTGAACATTATGATGACCTCAGATTTAAAATTGATGTGTCCCCCTTCTCCCTTGGGAATTTTTACCATAAACAAATGCAATTTAATCTAACATGCAGAATGCCATTAATCTAACATGCAATTAACATGACAATGCAACCTAGGTGTCACCAGCTTATAGCAAATAAATGCCTTGAGGATAAATTTTCATCATTGAGCATTTTTGGGACCAGAAAGCTAGTACAACCATCACTGACCACATCATGATGATATGAATATTGCTTTTATTATCGCTGTTGGTAACCTCATTTTGAACTAGGTACAACCCTCACTAGTTGGATGACCAAACTATGGGAGTCTGAATACCGGTGTCAATGGATTCAATGTTGCAAGTGGATTTTTGGTATTAAGATATAGAAGATCTAAATAGCCAAGGGATCCTTTTGCGTAAACAAACAATGATCACCTTCATAAAATTAAGATCAAGTAGCAACAATTTAAGCTAAATACAAAGGAAATTTACTCTAAAATGCAACTACAATCTATAACATCTCATGGATCTCTAGAAAGAAGTGGTAAGTGAGCTCTTAGCTGCAAATCCTCACTAGTGACACCTCTAACATGAGAAGAATTCTGCTACAATGCTTCTAAATGCTTAATCTAAGAGAGATTCATGCTTAATCTAGCTCCATTTTGATAACAATGCAATGATAAAATGCTAAAAGGATAAACTCTAAATGCTCCAATGCTCCAATTTTCTCTTAGAATGCTCAATTTTCCTATGGTAACAATGCTTTTGCAAATGACTTCCAAGATGGAAATGCTCTCCAAAATGCTTCATATTTATAGTAATTTCCCAAGGGTAGGGGGTAGAGTGAATTGATCATGGTTAGCTCATGGTTGAGTCAAAATTTTTGCTTTGTCCACAAATGGGGGGACAATTTACAATTTGTGAGTGATTTATGTCCCTTTTTAAAGTGATCCATGTGCACTTGTTTTCTCAATTTTCATTGGTTGATCACTTTGTTGAGGGAAAATAGAATTTATTAATTCAATTAAGTAATTAAATTTAGCCATGGAAGGGTAATGGGTTCAATTTGATTTGTGATTTAAACAACTATACAATTAGTTAATTAAAATCAATTATATAATGTTTTTGCCCCTTTTAAGCTTTGATTTAATCATTTAACATCATCGTTATTTAATTCTTTTATTTTGCTCAACTTCATTTAATGATGTCCCCTTTTTAATGAATTTTGATGATTTTGAGCCATTTGATTGATTTTTGCACTTTAAAGCCTTTGTCCAATTTTACGTGTCTACAATATGAATGATAAAAAGTTAATGCTAATGATTCAGATGATGTGTATGAGGTTATTAAGAAATTAATCATGGGCTTTCTTTGAGATTTTCAAAAGCATTACTACTAGCTCTTAGTGACAAAAAAAGTGACTCATCATTAAAATATGGTCATTGTTTGGAACTTGAAATAGCTCCATCTACCATGCTTGTTGTTTCTCTTCTTGTATCTTGTCCACCATCCCTAAGTGATGCTAACCAATACTAGGATGTGAATAACCTACTTAACTAGCTTCACTTGTGCAATATATTCTTTTGCATGTAATGTGCTTCCCCCATAATGTGCTACTTCATAAATCATTGTGTTATGTTAAGCTCTCTTTGGATGACCCCTTTTGCTCCATTGTTGTAAGGTAATGTATGGATTTAATTTGTTGTAAAATTCCTCTATTTGTATCTTAATTCTTATTTATGTTGTATCTATATTATGTCGTACATGTAATATTGTCGTAAATGCACTTTTATGTTGTCTCTACCAGGTTTAGCTAAAGAGTCTTTTTTTGTTCATCTTATATGCTCTTCTTTCATTATGTTTGTAGTTACACTACCTTTTGCAGATGAGGTAAATTCATTGCAATTATACTTGATATAAATGAGTTATCTAATGCCCATACTGACTTCAGTTAGTGGAATTCTCATGTCCTCTCTTTTTTGTCTTGTGCTTCATTTCCCTTGATTTTATCCTTTCTTGGGTGCATATCATTGTGGAAACACACTTGTATTTTGGATACATGTATGTTACCTTAAAGAAATTATTGCCGGTAAGGTGTACACAATTTATTTAATGTGCGGGCATACACTCCACTATTTGTTACACTTTGTGCACACAACACATGTTTTTTGTAGTCAAAATTTATTTCTTGAGAACCTTACTTTGCAAATTATGCCTTTTTATTTGTAATATTTTCACCGATTTTCATGATGAGTTTACTAGCATAACAAAACTTGTTAGTCTATAGGAATTTCCTTGTACCAATTGTCTACACAACTCATAGTAACCATAACCTTATTAGGCCATCATAGTCATGCTCTATATTTAATATTAATGTGTTTCTCATTTTATCTTAATATTTTATTGACAAGACCCTAAGTCCCTTGGGGGATAGTAGTTTTTTGCCTCTTTAATATCTTGATGAAATTTTTTAAATGCTACTTTCTACTTTATCAAGTGTATGAATGCAAGTACATACTCCCACTAGAGTGGAGGCTAAATGCAACATCATAAATTGTATCCCTATAAAATTTCATTCTCACCTAGGTTTCATTTTAGTATTTCTAGCCTTACATGCCTGATCACATTTGATTATTCTCACAATGACTTAAATCTAGCAATGCCATTAACTTATTGGTCACTGTTCCTTGACCCAACCCTAATTGGCTAGTCAATGGTTCTTGAGGTGCCCTTGGCCTACCAAAAAGAGCCCAATTTTGGGCCCTTTAGTAGTTGAATTGTGTGGGCAAGAATTCCTCCTTTGTGTCAATGTCATTCAAAAAATTGAGTATGTTTCATGAGGAAAGGTATAAAAGAAAGCCTAGCCCCCTCATTTGAGACATCTCATATCAAAATCATACATCAAGCTCACAACCTATCTCATATGATATTTAATTAAGAAAACAATCTAGCATCATCAAGGCATTGATGAAGAACTAAAATTTAGATCTCAAGCATTCAAGATGGCATCCATGATCAAGGAATTATAAATTCAATTATACAAGTCAAAATCAACATTTTCATGAAGATTTCAACACAAAGAAGACTCATAAAGGTATAACATTTCATTCAAGAATCTCAAATTTTGATCTAGCCTTTTCTCCTTCAAAGCATGCTTTCAATTTAGTTATATATCAACTCAATTTAAAGGTGTTGTGGTCCCACAACCACACTCCCCTTATCGGGCTTTCTGGCCTCAAGGGGCCCCCCTTCTTCTTTTCTGCTTGTTTTTCTTCTTGTCCTTGGTTTTGTCTTTGGTTGTTTGTTGTCAGTTTTCAACCTTTTTAGCCTGGTCACTCTTTCGCACTTTCGGATGTCCGAAAGTGCGAAAAGGCCAGAGGAGTGAAGAGTTGAAGCGCCACTCATTTCTCAGACTTTTCGGCCTTGGCACCTCTTTTGTACTTGTCGGAGGTCTGACCCTGCGCGGGAGTTGACCTTTCAAAGTTTCAACCTTTTCGGTGATCTGACACCCCTGAAAGGTCGAAAGGCCGATTTCCCGGGGTGATGATGTCAGCCATCGAGGTGGCCTATATAAGGAACAAAGGGTTTTTCAACCCTCACTTTCACGCTCACTCTTTCACCTCCAGCCCATTTTGCTCACCGCTTGCTGCCTTTTCACCGTTTTGGTCTCTTGTCATCGCTGGTCGTCCTCGAGTTCATTGTCTTCTTGGTTGGTAGTCTTCCCCCCCTCTTTTTGTTTGTTTTTTGGGTCTTAGATTAGGGTCCTTGCCTTTCAACCTATCTTAGTTTTAGGGTTCATGTCTTTTCGGCCTTTTTGGCCTTGCCTTTAGGTTTAGGTTGTTTTGGGGTCGACCTTTTTGGGCCTTGGGGATCACCAAGGTAGTCACCTTGCCTCCCCTCGGCAAGTTTGTGGTCAAACTCACTGTCAGACTTATTTTTGAGTCCAACTATGAAACCCTAGTTTCAGACCTTCGAGGTCCAAAAATTTTAACATTGGCACAAAGGAATTTTTTGCCAAGTGCTGGGTGTCTTTCGACGTTTCGGTGTTGTCACACACCGAAACATACCTTCCCTCAAAACACCGAAAGTGGACTATGCCAAGTGCTAAGTGTGGCTTTAGCTTTTTTAGCCTTTTTGGCCTTTCGCACGTCAAAGTTTTCTCTCTCCCTGGATCACCGAAAGCTCCGCTAGCGCGCTACCAAGACACCGACCTTTTTTTGACATTTTTGGTGTTGTCAGCCTTGTCGGCCTGCAAGAGGTTTCTCACCTCCATCTCATTGAAATGGCTGAGGGAGGGTTTTTTGAAGTTGATCCAACATAACCCCTTTCTGGCCTTTTCAACCTTGTCAGTATTTCAAAGGTTTGACACCCCCAAAAGTTTGAAAGACCGAAAATACCTTTTGTGGTCCCTTTTGAGCTTAATTTTGGTAATATACTTTACTTTTTGAGTTTTTATCCTACCATGTTACTGATTTATGTCTTGTCCTCTCTGTAGGTATGGCCGAAAAGGCAGTAGCATCACCAGCTATGAAATATCAATTCAAAGGCTACCATCCATCTTCCAAAGTGACCAACTTGCACGTAGGCATAACAAACACGGACATTGGGAACGTAAGCTAGAATGGCTACTTGAATAAATGTGCTTAGCCAGTAGGATGCTCAGAGGACTGCACTTCATTGGTACACCGCTCTCTTTTGAATGCGATAGCTCACCCAGTTTCCATTCAATCGGACCTGATCAATACATTGGCCAGCAACTATGTGCCCGATGAGCGCATGGTGAAGAACAACGCTGGCGAGGTAGTCTTGGATCTGAGGCCCGAAAACATCGAGGATGTCTTCCATTTGCCCAAAGGGGTTGATAAGTTCTTCAATTTCATTATCAACAAGGCACTAGTACATTTGAGGTCAAATTTTGGTGGCCACTTGTCAGATTTGCAACGCTCATTTGTCAGCATTTTGACACATGTGTCCGTTGCTATTTTGTCATTGGAAATTGTGATGAAAGAGATATCTGTCAGTTTACCGACACCCCATTACATCAAAAACTTGCACATGATAATAGCTTTGTTATGGCATTTCCTACGATCCATCTATCAGAATTCTGACACAAAGACCTATCAGAAATATACAATCATTGTCAGAACTAACTGTTGAAACGATATCCTTTCCGACATTAGAACTGTTAGAATAGCGAAAGATCTGCAACCAACTTCTAACAAATAAATTCGTCAATGACATAGCATTACTGTTGGAATAGTCTATCAAAAATTGCATATCTGTGACATTTTAACTGTCAGAAGAGCGATGGTAGGGCAGTATATCTCCGATAGGTTTCCCTGTCGAACGTATAACATTACTATCGCAATAATTGTTGTAAAGTATTTTTCTCCGACATTTTATCTATCGGATAGGCGACGTGTTGGCCTATATTCCGACGGGAAATGATGTTGGATGTATAGCATTGCTGTTGGAATGAATTATAAAGTGTCAAAAAATCGACGGATATGCACATTAAAGATAACATAGCTCAAGAGACCATCATAGGTTGTCTCTTTCTTCAGTCTATATTATTGACATAATGTTTTACCTTTCATTAGCTCATCAAATTTGGGGATTTGAAATAATTTAATAGAATATTTTCATGACAATGTATATTATTTAAGTTGACGTTGTAGAAATTTATCTACTTCACGCACTTGTAGACTATGAGGATGGTGATAAAGAAGCATGGCCATGGGAGGAGATGCTTCTTTATCACCTTCCTCATAGTCTACAAGTGCGCGAAGTAGATAAATTTATGCAATGTCAACTTAAATAATATACATTGTCATGAAAATATTCTATTAAATTCTTTCAAATCCCCGGATTTGATGAGCTAATGAAAGGTAAAACATTCTGTCAATAATATAGACTGAAGAAAGAGACAACCTATGATGGTCTCTTGAGTAGTGTTATCTTTAGTCCTAGCTACTGGGTAAGGCCTGGAAGACTTATACCTATCGATCATTGAGAATAATCACTGCCTTGCATTTATGTACACTACACAAATTGATCCTAGTCTCACAAAAACATTTTACACTTGTACATCTCATCAATACTAGAGGCCTAAAGTAATTTTATACGATCACTAGCACATTTCGTGCATGGATGAGAAATAGTATCCAAAGTTTCTAAATAACCATTTTTGAGAAGAGGAATGAGTGGAGGCCAAAGAAGGGATAATTGTGAAGGTTTTATAGATGTAGGTTACTGAATCATCATCTCTGCACTGGTACTCAATTTGGCCTCCACTCCATATACGTCTTCTCAGAATCTAAAAACTCTCCATCATTGATTCCCGTCATTTTTTCAGCATCTATGTGGACTGAGACCTTAAATTATTGAGCTTCTCTTTATTTTGAGAATAGTTTAACATTCTCTACTTAATAGGGCCAACCACGTGAAGGTGGAATTTCACCTGGCCCCTCCTAGGAGCCTCTTATGACCCTTTACAACATTTTAAGACCTCTAAGATGTATTCTTAGGGATCGTAAAGGGTCATAAGGGGTCCTAGGACACAATAGCTGAGAAACATAAATGTAGGCATCATGGTCACAATTTTTTGGAGACACAACATAATTGAGTGGTTTTCCCAGATGATGCAAAGTAGTGGTTGCTTTGCATCATCTGGGAATAACACTCAATTATGTTGTGTCTCCAAAAAATTGTGACCATGATGCCTACATTTATATTTCTCAGCTGTTGTGATATCTACATCGTAGTCTGTTGTTGTTGCAGCAACAGAGCCTATATTCCACAACAGAAAGGAAGACATCTTTTTAGCCTAGGTTTGGATCCTACCCCAATTATTGAAGGATCTAGGGCCAGGCTAGAAAGATGTCTTCCCATTCTATCTGCAACATTGCATCCATCCATGATCTCAGGAATATCATCATCTTTCCACTCTTCATTTGCCAAAATATACCACTTCTTCAAGCTTGCAGAATAATCTTATTAATAAAAGAACTCTTGCCAACATTAGGGTACCCATAGATCAAAATAGTTGATGTTATTGGTGCTTGTGCTCAAGGATATCGATTCACTATTTTGAAATGGCCAAATCATTTTTATTTTGATTGTAGAGAAAAGGAGTGGGAGAAAATGAGCGGGTGAAAGCTGATAGAGCAAGAGAGAAGGCATTGCATTTTCTTTGATCATGAATGCTCTCTGAAATGACCAATCATGTTTTTTATTTGATTCTTTTTGGTGCTTTTGTTTCCCATATTCAGTAGATAAAAATCATGGCGGCAGCCACTTAGCCATCTTTTTGATGTTCCAGGTATTTTACAAAGATACAAGTATGTGGATTTATCATTCAGTTGCTTGCAGTTATTGGTCAAATGCAAAGATTTTGTCAAGTTGAAAGGGAAAGATATCAATTTGGTGTTTTCGGTTTATGTTAAAAGTTGATTTGGTAAAATCCTCAAAAAACACACTACATGTTCTAAAATGTAAAGAAGTTGAATGTTAAATGTAAGATATATATCTCATCCGTAGTAATCAAAAGAAAGGACATGAAACTTATAAGGAGATTTACCAATCCAAAAATATAAGCGAATAGGAAACATGATTGGTACCTTATGAATTAGTTTTTGAGGTGCACAATCTTCATCAATCTCCTCAGAACAAGACCCCTCCTCACGAAAAATGCATTTAACACAAAAAAAAATCTACAAAACTGAACCAATGGCATGTTTAGAACAAAGAAATAGAATGATAATAATATGCTGAAAATTCTATTCTATTTAATACATGCAAAAGGACCAGTCCCAACAATTCTTAAACATACTTTATCTGATATGACAATAACATGCTAATTAAATTGATAAAGGTGCTATCTCCATTTAATCTACCAATTACTAATTACACAAAAAACAAATTTACAAAACTGAACCAATGGCATGTTCTTCGTGTGGTACAAGGAAGATTTGGCTATGAAAAAAAAAGTGAAAAGGCCTCATCATTTTTATTTCGATTGGATAGAGGAGCAAAAGCTGAGCACGAGAGAAGGTATGTGATTTCTTCATCTTTCGAGCATCTGTCATCATATTCAACCGCAAATTTCAAATGCATTGCATTTTATTTGATCATGAATGCTCTCTAAAATGACCGCATTCTACTGGTGTCGTGCCCTAGCCCGTGCTTTATCTCCATTATTTGATGTTATTGGTGCTTGTGCTCAAGGATATCGATTCATTATTTTCAAATGTTTTGATCATTTTGGTCATGACTGTTCCTCTGGTACATAGTCAGGAAATGTAACTGTCTAATGATTATTGTTGGAAATATTCAAGACTAGCTAGGTTACTGAGAGGGGAGGGGTGAATTAGTAACTTCAAAACTTTTACTAATTTTAGATCTCAACCATTTTCTCAATGACATTAGATTGATAAGCTAACTGTATGCATGAGTAACAGAAAGAATAAAACATTCATATCACTTTGAACACAGAGATTTGGTGACCCAGAAACCTTCCAAATAGAAAGTAAAATTGGGGTGGGGATGAAACCCACTAAACTTCAATACTGTAGTATAAAGTTTGCTGGTTAAGGCTTACAATGATCACTTCTAATGATCTGCCCTGTTAGGAGCAATAAGGACTGCTAGGTCCACCTTGTTAGAGGTTTTACAAACATACAAAGAAGTATGCACTCAGTTAAGAGATTTTTGCAAAGACTGTTAAGTCTACCTGGTTAAAGGATTTGGGGCTGATTCACCTGTTAGGATGAAACAGTAGATCTCTTACTTGCAACTGTTCTTGCTGATTGAGATTCTCTGATGTACTGATCACCTTCTGTGATAGATATGTCTCTGCTGCTTCTTATACTGTTGTATCCCTTTGTAATTCGCTTATCTCTGCCTTTCTTCTCTTTTTCGCTTCTCACTTTTTCACACTTTTGGATAGGATACAAAACATTGTTTATATATCAATCAAAATAATTACAAAAAAATATCAAAGTTGGCTCTAAACAAGCAAACACAAGTATTACTAAGTCGGCCCAAATATAGTGACTCGATTACTGCAAACTAACTCGGTGACTTTCTGATACTCGACATCCACTGCGTTACTCGGCATCATCATGCACTCAGTAGAAGTGGAAGCCCGGTCCATACTAACCACTCGGTTGTAGTTTCAAACTCGGTATATACTGGAGACTCGATAGATATAGTGTCACTCGGTAGAGACTGAATTCCCTGTTTACTGTGCTGGCACTCGGTAAACACTGCTCATCTCATCACTTGGTGAAGATAACTCGGTAAGCACTGTTCTGCTTGATAAACACTGTTCTGCTCGATAAACACTGTTCTTCTTGGTAAACACGCAGAGTCTGAATAAGTGTTGTCACTAATGACAATCATACTTAATGCCAACAATCTCCCCCTTTGGCATTAGTGACAAACACACTTATTGCCCAAAAACAAAAAATCATGCTGAATCTGTCTCTCTTTTTTTTTTCATACTATTGTATATACATTTCATGTCTCCCCATACAGTATATATACAAATATCTTGTATCTCCTCATACTCATATTTCCTATTTATACTTTCTCCCCCTTTCATATCTCATATATCTTATATACGTTCTCCCCCTTTTTGACAATAATGCCAAAGGTGTATATACAAATATTTTACACGGAGATGCCAAAATGTGAGAGAAAATTAGAGTGTACCTTACTTATTAATGCTAGAGTTCTATCCCAATTCTCTTGCAGAATCTTGCATGTATGGAGAGCAACTTGGACTTCTGCAGAGAGTTCAATCATGTGATCTACAATTGAAAACTGATTGTCATGGATCAATGTTTTTGAGTATGCAATATGTTTTTTCATTGTATCCATGATGGGAAGGATCATGTTTTGAATATCTATTAATGTTGATCTAATCCTTGCATCTTCTCTCAATAATTCTGACTGCTTATTAGATAGGAATTTGACTGTCATATGATGTGCAAAGCTTGAACTAGGTTCAAGTTGCAACTTTTGTGCACTGATCTTCAGATCCTCATCAATCTTATTTATTTTGTCTTTGATCTCCTTTGAGAACTTGACAACATTATAGATTTTGACAAAAAGAGATGTTACCTTGGAATGGGAGGACTCAATGCTAGTCAAGACTGAAGATAACCTTGCTTGATTGATAGCTATTTGCTGAGCAATGTGCTCAAGCACTTCATTATCAAACTTTTTCTCAGCCTTGTCAAGCAGCTTGTCTGTTCCAGAGGAATCATCATTGAACTTGTTAACTACTTCTGCCAACTGCAACAAAATTTGTTGAGAGGAATCAACTTCAACACCTATAGCTTCTGTCAAAATGTTCTTGGCATCCTCAATGATTTTATATTCCTTATCTCTTTCTTCTTTTAGTTTCTTCTACTTTGCTTTCTTCTGGAGGAGTTCACCAACTGTTTGCATTTGATCTGCAGTGAGGTTTGCAAAATCTAACCGGGGAATTTCTATCTCCTCATCTAGATATATACCTTCTACTACACTCTTGCTCAAAATTTTTGTACTCGGTTGAGTCTTTATACTTAATGCTTTTATAGTAGAAATTATGGTAGACATAGTAGGAATTGTAGTGAAAACTGATAAACTTCCAACTGATGGGATGCTAATTGGAATATTTGATAAACCAAAAATTGAAGTATTTACAACTGTAGAATCTGAAGTACTTACTACTGAAAAAATTAAAATTGAAGAAGGTACAGAAGACTGCAACTCAGTGGAAGAAGGAGGCTGAAGCTTGGTAGATGAAGTGGTAGCCACTTCTGTCATTGATACATTGAGCTGTGCTAGTGATGGTTGGACATTTGATGTATCTGAGGGAGTTGTCACAATCACACTTGAAGTTTTCTCTGGGCTAGATGCAACAATTTTTACTGGAGAGTGGGGAAGTGAGGCAATTACCTCTGTAGCTATCCGAACTAGATCATCTTCCTCAACATTCTTCTCAGCTTCCTTGGTAGCTTCTTTTCCTACTTCTTCTGTCTCAACATTATCAATCTGAACTGTTTCTTCGTCTTCTTCATCACTATCATCTTCAATATCTTTAATTATCACAGTTTCAGTACTCGGTTTGTGAAGATGATAAATGTTTTTCCAAGTATATTCTACACTCTTCACAACTGACTCTATATCCTTGATCAAAATTAAGCAGCTGTTGAATTTTAGTGTCATCTTGGACTCATTATCTATCAATGCCTTATTTATTTCAGCATTTTTCAAACTTGGCATCAATTGCCTTAAGGTTTGAGCATATATGTCCTTGATAGTTTTCCTTGCATTGGACCATCTCATCTTGATTGTGTTTAATAAAGCTCCTGGGATTTGAGAAGCTAATTCTTCAGGTGAGTATTTCCATCTTCCCATTTTCTCAATAACATCATCTTCAATTTCCTGCTGCTCTACTTCTGACCTTGTTTCATATTTGAGAGATTTGAAATTTGCAATTCCAGATCCTTCTCTCAAATCCTTAATCTTTTCTTCAAGAGAGGGAGGAGGCCTTTTGAGTACTATGTCATCCTTGAATTTTCTTGCCTTGTCCCTTGATCTTTTCCTTGTGAATACTGCAGTGGGTTGCTTGGGTTCCTTGGTGATAGTTACCTTTCCTTTCTTCTTTACAGGCACTTGTTCTTCTTTACTCTCATCCTTTTCTTCTTCTCCTACACTATCCTCTCTTTTGTCCTCGGTTGACATTAGAGGTGTGCTAGATTGCATCTTGGCCATCCTCTTTTTGCCTTTGTTAACTGCCTGTGGAAGCTTTATGCTTAGCTCAATTCTTACCTTAGCTTCATCATATGTTCCAAAGTATGGAGCCTTTGGATCAACGGGTTGATTTACTAGGGCTTCAATTATATCCTTTGTCTCATCAATGTTTATCTCATAAGGAAGAGGTTTTACACATACAATCTTGGGCCTTACTGCCTGAATATATACTCTATCACAATCAACCATAAAACAAACATCATCTTTATAATCTTCCACCAACTTTAGTGGAATGCAGAATCTATTATTCATCTTCTCCTTAAAATATTCAAAATAATTATCCATTATGCTTGTAAAATTCTCACCCATTTCTGCAATATACTCATTTATCTGATAAAGAATAGGCACATCCTTTCTCCATTTTACCATGCCTTTAGATGGGAAAAACTTTTGAGCATAGAAAAATAAACAAACCAACAGTGAGCCAAACTTACATGGATTGTTCTTTGACGTTTGGATGCTCTCCATATTCTTGTTGAACTATTTCAACAATAGATCTGCTAGGTCAAATGATAGATTGTTCTTCACAATTTTATAGGCTAGGTCAACTGCTTCACACGGAACACTATTCTGCCGACTTGAACTGTATATCTTGTGAGCTATTACATATGTGCCAAATTTTAGTTCTACATCGGTAATGTTGTTTATTCTCATACCTCTACCATCCCATTCGGCTAGGGTTTTCTTTTCCAGCTCTACCCGACCTAGGGTTTTCTTAGATTTTGCCTTGGCAAGCATGGGAAGACCAGTGATTCGGTGAATCATCTTCTTTGATATTTCCACTGGTTGCTCAAGCCAAATTTTACCTTCATGCACTTGGCTTAGAATATATCTTATCCATTTTATTTGGAAACTCTGAGGCAAGTGGGTGATATGTGTTAAACCCTTATCTTCCAAATGTTTATGTTCCAGTTTGAGAACACCATCAACACACAATTCATCATGAACAACATCTATCTCTAGGGTTCCAAGTTCTTGAATTATACCTCTAAAATGATTGTGAATGTCATTTACAAGAAGTACCTTTGGAGGAATTTGAGACTGAGCTCCACTCGGATCTAGGGTTTCTGCAATCGCGGGCATGAGTTTGAAATCCAGTGCTTTCCATTCTCCATGAACTAACATTTTTGAACCTTACTTTACTTTGGTGCTGGATGATGCCATGGTAGCTCTTCGAAAAATTTCTGCTGCAAAATTTTGCTTTGAATCACTTGATCGCACTTAGAAAATTTTCTGCTCAATATGCTGATATTCATGGTGACGAATGAATTTGATTTCATTCTTTTTGTTAAAAATTTTGTCATTAATGCTCTGTAGGAATTAGGGTATAGAATTTGACAGACTGTCATCCACTAAGCATTAATTACTCAGTGAAGATTCTGCAACTCGAGGAACATACTGATCTGACCTTACTCGGTAATCGAATGAAATTACGTTACTCCTGACCTTGCTCGATTGAAACTAATACCGACCTTCTTGGGTTTCTCCTGTATCTTGCATACTGATTTGGATATTTCTTCCTTTCAATTCAGGAACTGTTTGGAATATGTCTATGAGGATACAGTTCCAGTTCTTTCTTGGAGACTTAGTTAGAATTGATAGAGCCACTCTCTTCATGAGTGACTTCATTACTTGGACTGGTTTTCTCAGTAGGTTTAGGGATCCACTGTTGTCTTATCTGCTTCCTGATGCTATCTGCTTTTGCTTTCTTTTCATCTTCAACTTTGCCTAGATTCATGCAATTTTTGGCTATGTGACCAAGCTTAGTGCATTTGTAACATCTTATGGTAGTATCCCTTTTTCTCAAGTGATGCCTTACACAATTCATGCCAATGTGTCCATATTCTCCACAATAATGATATCTACACCAAGTGTTGTAATCCCAACCAAATATTGCTTTCATAATTTGTTCTGCTGGATTGGGTGTTTTAGTTCTGCATTCTGATGCCTTGTGACCTTGTTTGTTACATTTGTGACATTTGCCTTCAAATCTTGGTTTCTCGTTGCATTCATTTGCTTTATGGCCATGTTGATTGCAATTGTAGCATTTTCCATTGAATTTTTCTTTTCCATTGCTCCAACATTTGTTTGAAGTATGACCAATTTTGCCACAGTGATTACAAGTAGGTTTTTGATTCATTTGAGTACCTTGTTTGGAGGATTCACCTTCCTCTTTGTATCCAAGTCCTACTTTTCCTTTTTGCCTATGAAGGTTCCATTCATACACCTGATTCATATCTTCTTGAGATTTCAACATTCTTTCATTGATTTGCCTTTCAGTATCTAGGTCACTTATCAATCTTAAATTGATTTTCTTTTCAGATCTCAGTTCCTCTCTTACATTTTCATTTTCTAATCTTAGAGTCAAGATTTCTTCATTTGCATTGGAGACTTGATTAATAAGGTTTTCTAGCTGAAGAGTTTGATTCTGGATTTCATTGTTCTTTCCATCTATTTCATCTTTCATCTTGTTTCTTTGTTCCAAGATTTCATAGAATCTTGTTGACTGAATTTCCTGTTCTCTTTTTAATTTTCTTACTTCTTCTTGCAGAGATCCATTCTTTTCTAGAAGTTCTTTTGCTTCATTGTTTGCTTCATCTGAGCTGCTTGAAGGGAAAAAGTCTTCAATCTTTTCTTCAACATACTGGTGTTCATTCATCTGATTTGCAAGTTCCTTCCTTCTTTTTAGGGATAGGGAAAGGGAAAGATGCTCTTTTGCTTCCTTGAGTTGAGTTATGGCCATTTCCAGATCTAGCTTTTCATTCTCAATTACTTTGTTAAGTCTGAATATCTCCATTGTCCTGAATCTTTTCTCAAGCTGTCAAACTTTATTCTGAGAACCATGTAGCTCTGATACCAATTGTTGGAAATATTCAAGACTAGCTAGGTTACTGAGAGGGGAGGGGTGAATCAGTAACTTCAAAACTTTTACTAATTTTAGATCTCAACCATTTTCTCAATGACATTAGATTGATAAGATAACTGTATGCATGAGTAGCAGAAAGAATAAAACATTCATAACACTTTGAACATAGAGATTTGGTGACCCAGAAACCTTCCAAATAGAAAGTAAAACTAGGGTGGGGATGAAACCCACTAAACTTCAATACTACAGTATAAAGTTTGCCGATTAAGGATTACAATGATCACTTCTAATGATCTGCCCTGTTAGGAGCAATAAGGACTACTAGGTCCACCTTATTAGAGGATTTACAAACATACAAAGAAGTATGCACTTGGTTAAGAGATTTTTGCAAAGACTGTTAAGTCTACTTGGTTAAAGGATTTGGGGCTGATTCACCTGTTAGGATGAAACAGTAGATCTCTTACTTGCAACTGTTCTTGCTGATTGAGATTCTCTGATGTACTGATCACCTTCTGTGATAGATATGTCTCTACTGCTTCTTATACTGTTGTATCCCTTTGTAATTCGCTTATCTCTGCCTTTCTTCTCTTTTTTGCTTCTCACTTTTTCACACTTTTGGATAGGATATAAAACATTGTTTATATATCAATCAAAATAATTATAAAACAATATCAAAGTCATCTCTAAACAAGAAAACACAAGTATTACTGAGTTGGCCCAAATATAGTGACTCGGTTACTGCAAACTAACTCGGTGACTTTCTGATACTTGACATCCACTGCGTTACTCGGCATCGTCATGCACTCGATAGAAGTGGAGGCTTGGTCCATACTAACCACTCGGTTGTAGTTTCAAACTCGGTATATACTGGAGACTCGATAGATATAGTGTCACTCGGTAGAGACTAAATTCCCTGTTTACTATGTTGGCACTCGGTAAACACTGCTCATCTCATCACTCAGTAAGCACTGTTCTGCTCGGTAAACACTGTTATGCTCGGTAAACACGTAGAGTCTGAATAAGTGTTGTCACTAATGACAATCATACTTAATGCCAACAGATTATATGTAATGTTGAATGTATTAAATGTTTTATTCTTCGTAGAACTAAATGGAAGGTATAGAGTTGGTGTTAGGTTTCATTTATTATTGAATTCAATGGTTTCCAAGATGTGTTGAGGAGTTTTCTCCTTGTTTAATGTTAACTATTCCTACACAATCCACTCATACAATAGTGAAATGCTATGTGATTGACAATTTCATACAACTGGTCCTTTGGTGTGTATTAAATACAATCCAGTCACTTATTGAATGCTTTGGAGACTACTGGTTTGACTATCCATGCATTACCAGTGACTGAGATTCATTAAAGGATACAAAACCCTTCATTTTGGGGTTATTGTGTGTGGATTCAAATGCAGGTTTGATTTGGTTAATGTTTAGAAGAGATCAATAAAGTATTTAAAGACAATCTTACATGTTTGGAGAGGTTTGAGAGACACTTATCATGACTATACCCTCACAAACAATGACATAGACTGGTTTTACTAAGTTTCCTTTCTCTATTTTGAGGTTTCCTTTCTCTGTCGCAGTGGTACAGTTAGAGGGTTCATTAAAAAAATGATCCTTCAAATGGTTACTATGAATATGAATGATTTGATATAGAATATTTCTCATTTTACTTGAAGTTTGGAATAGCTTGTGCAAGGGTGAAAGTAGTTTTGATAATTTTGGTCATGACTGTTCCTCTACACAATTAGGAAATGTAACTGTCTAATGATTATATGTAATGTTGAATGGATTAAATGCTTTATTCTTGGTAGAAGTGAATGGAAGGAATGGTGTTGGTGTTAGGTTTCATTTATTATTGAATTCAATGGTTTCCAATATGTGTTGAGGAGTTTGCTCCTTGTTTAATGTTAACTGTTCCTGCACAATCCACTCATACAACAATGAAGTTACAAAACTGAACCGATGGCATGTTTACAACAAAGAAATAGAATGATAATAATATGCTAAAAATTATATTCTATTTAATACATGCCAAAGGACCAGTCCCAACAATTCTTAAACATACTAGTTATTTGATATGATCAATCATTAATAAAGGTCTAATTCTATAGACTGCTAGCATGAAGGAAGACTTGACCTAGCCAAATCTTCCTTGTACCGCACAAAAAAATGTGTGATAACTATGTCAACTCCAACCTTAATTGTTTAAGAATTCATCATATCAGATAAAGTATGTTTAAGAATTGTTAGGAGTTCTATTAGACCTTTGTTGTAAACATGCCATTGGTTTTCAAATGTTTGGATATCCATTTTTTTGAAATGTTGACTATGGTTATCAAATGGATAGCCCGTGAGCTTCTAGCTAGGCGTCATTTGTATTGATAGCTTAGGGCATCAAATGTATTCTATCATTGATAGTTGAGACTTTGTTAAAAGGAAATAGGACAAAGAATGATTTTGATTTAGTTTCTCTATTTTCATCTCTAACTGGCTTACAACCCTAGAGAAGTATATGCAGATTTACGGATGTAGTTGCAGGATACATAGCAGCTGATAATTCACAAGAAATACATGCATCCAATTTGAATAGAAATTAATACAAAGAAATAGGGTCCTCCAATGGCCCAATCATCTGGACCTTGATTGTCCCCTCAACCAGTGACCCTTCAAAATTGAGTTATCATGCAATCAGTGAGTGATCCTTCATTCTCCTGGTTTTCCTTGCAACCAAACATATTGGAAATACACAATACAATGATAACAAGTCTTTCAAAATCCCCCTTCCCTCAAGGAACACTATCAACCATCCCTTCCACATAGCATTTCACTATTGTATGAGTGGATTGTGCAGGAACAGTTAACATTAAACAAGGAGCAAACTCCTCAACACATATTTGTTGTAAACATGCCATTGGTTCAATTTTGTAAATTTTTTTTTGTGTGTTAAATGCATTTAAATGGAAAATTAAGCAGAGTAATAATATTCTTAGTCTATTAGTAATTGCAGATTAAATGCCCATAACACCTTTATCAGTTTAGCATGTTATTATAAGATACTAAAGAAGACCTACAATTTGTCAGAGAAATCTTCACTGTCCCCCACAATGAAGACAATGAAGATTGACCCCCTGCCCCACAACAAACAACATTGTAATAAGAATAAGATATAATATAGTGTTAGAATAAATTTTGAACAAATACATGTAATGCTTAAGTTAATGATCTAAAAAGATGCAAATATAGGAATTGAAAAAGAAGATAGTGCCAAGAAACATTTTCACAAATATGAAATGTGAGGAAAAGTAATAACATTAACAATGCCAAGATTCACAACATTAAATTTCACCTACGGATGAGTTTCTGCAGTGGGTTTCCTAGCATCAAAAATATGTTGAGTTGCATTTGAGCTGTAACTAAGAGTATCATGTAGAACAAGCCCTAAACTTTGAAAGCATTCTCTAGCCTAGCAATTTAAAATTCAATCTAGGAAAGCATCAGTAAGTGAAATAAATTATAGACATCAACATCAACATCATCATAATCATTAGACATAAATTATAGACATCAACATCAACATAATCATAATCATTTGGAGGGTATTCATTTTGGATAGTACTATGTTTCTTGAAAGTTTTTGTGATGCTTCTAAACTTTAAAGACATATTTTATGGCTTAATGATAATATAGATTAGTGTTTTATTTTCTGATAGAATGTTGTTGATCATTCATGGTCTTGAAGAAAATTTTGATTGTTTTGATTCTCAAGTCTTGACGTTGTTTCTCAATGTGATATAGATTGACCACAAGATGGTTTAGTTGGTCCTCTCTTTCTGTTTAATCATTTGTCTTCTTCATGGTGTAAGTGTCAATATGTTATAATCCAACCAGCATGTCATACCCCCACTTCTGACAAACCTCACAGCATGCAAATCATAGCCAAAGACTTGGGTGATCAACATACACAAACAACGATTACCCTTAGGAAACAATGATCTGCATTAATATTCATTAATGGCAGGCGGTGATTCCTTGATAATAAAGGCATCAACAACATTCATCATCTTAACCAAGTCATGGGTGGTGATCCTTGAAATAGCACAATTAGTAAAAGAAAATAACAACATAACATAATTTGGAGTGAGGAAGAAGGAAAATTGGAAAACAAAATATGGAATAATCAGGTTGGAATTGGAGAAGAATTTAGAAATAAACTTGAATTAAAAAAAAACCAAGTTATTCGGTTCTTTGTTTGAGGCTGGGTTTCGGTTCTACTTTTGTTCTCCTTTCGGTTCGACTTGGGTTCCTTTGGTAGGAACTTGGGTGCTTGGGCCAATCCTAGGTGCATAATTTTATAGGCTAACTCATTATTATGGTAACATGGGTATGACCACACTCCATGCCTTATAATGGTACCCGACATGGAGTGTGGTTCAAATGAAGTTGAACCAAATGCTGACCATGATGGCTATGCTCATGATGAAGATGAATATGAATATTAAATCTAAAATATGGCTTGTAATTTTAATTTTTATTGTGAATGAAGAAACTATAGATTCAAGTTGACTCATTCTATGTTGTAGTATATTTGTTCCTTAGATCTACCATATTATATATGTGTAGCTTGTAAGGGACATCTTTTTCTCATCCATGTATCAGAGCTTGGTGAGAGTTCTTAGGAGAAAGACAAGATGTCAGTGGGAGATGGAGAAACCAATATCAGAACACCACTTGAAGCCTTGCAATGTTGAGAGTGGGATAAAAGCTACACTTGAGACCCTATATAAGGAACAAACTTATTGAGCTTCACTTTGTTTTGAGAATAGTTTTATATTCTGTACTAAACAGGGCCAACCATGTGAAGGTGGAAGCTCATTTGGCCCCACCCCCCCTAACATCACTCTAAATTCCCCATTAACATCTAACATTCATTCATTATTTCATCCATTAATAAAATGTAACATTTATTAATTATCACACGATAACATTCATTAACATTCATTCACACATTAATAAAATGTGACATTCATTAATTATCACACGATAACATTCATTAACATTCATTCAAACATTAATAAAATGTGACATTCATTAATTATCACACGATAACATTCATTAATACATTTTAAAATTTATGAACATTCAATACCACATAATTAAATTCATTGGCATATAAAAATCAATCATTATCAATTAAGGTGCATAAATGATAATCATTTCTTTTTTTTCTTTTAATTTCTAGTTTTTAAGATGTAATCGTTAAGAGGAGTATCAATATCATCATGATGATCATCTACCCTCTCATTAGATCTCAATGCATGCCTAGTTCTCTGTTGATGCAAAGGGGGGTCATCTGCAATAACATATAAAAGGGTTAAATTAAAAACATTAATTTTTTAAAAAAGTATTTCAGTACTTTACATGCCATAATCGTATAGCTCTTTACTTGATCTACTCACATCATCAACATCAAGGTCAGTTTGTCTGGTCTCAGCCTCAACCTCAACATGCTCATTAACATCAGCCTCTACATTCTCTACAGCTACAATACAAATTGTTACATTAATCCAAACACCAATTGCAATTAAATTTGTATTACTACACCAATCAATTTAAGATGTTTACTTGTATTACTGTGACGCACATCCTCATTGTCATCAACATGCATAGGTTGTGTACGGCAAGAATCGACAGGCTGCATTTTAATTTCATACGCATTCATGTTATCATTGTTTCTTACTTAAAATAGATTTACTCACTTTATGTTGGAACTTAACATCAAATAAACTAATTGGTAAGTAATTAAATTTGAAATATCATCTATTTAGCTTACTTACCGCGATGGATCCTTTAGTAGAACCTTGTGCATTTCTTATTCTTTCTGCCACGACTTTATAGCCTTGTTGGAAGCCAATTCTCTTGTCCTCTTCTGTGAGACATACATTGAACTCCGCACCCTACATTTTTGCTTGGTATCGTCAAATTTTATTTTATTGTTTCATCAAAACAAAAAAATATTTCAAATTATAAATAAATATTATAAAGATCAAAGAATTATTTTCAGTGTTAAAAGCCATCTACAAATTGAATTTTTCCTCATTCAATTCTGACAATATTAACACTTACAACTCGTGCAACAAGTTTCGAATAACCGCTAGAGCCTAGCTTGTGTTGCCCGTGCTTTTGTAGTCTTGCCTTTGTTGCCTTTGATGTGTCAGGCAATCTATGAAGAGATTGAAATATGTTAGTTCATATAAATATGAAGAGTATTTAGTAGACAATTACATTCTTAATAGTATCACATACCTTCTTCTGTTCTCTAGTGGTGTATTTCCTTTTTTAATTTCAATTTTCTCATTCGCATCCAGAATAAGATATTTCCACTCTTTATCAGGAATGCAAGGGGGGTGGTGGTAATTCAGGTTTTTGGTTAATGTACACCTGTACTGGTCCCTAATATACCTCAAACATAACCTAACTCTTTGAAGGAGCTTACCCTTATCAAATGCACGAGGTCCAAAAAAGTTTGTCATACTCTCTACGAGATCATCCTTTAACTTTTGATTTTGGGTTTTCCACCTTTTAAGAAAGAAAATAGTGTTAGATTCAAAAATGGATGTAATGATAACTATCCTAGCAATGATATGAAATCAAAATAGTAGATTGGGGTTTTAGTTTAGATATGATGTTCCACCCTGTACAGATGGTGGGCCCGAATATCCGCAAACACTCGTCATTAAGTTTACTATAAAAAACATCGTTCCCTACAAAATAATCATGGGATCATTAGTCGAAGGATATAATAGTATAAAATAAGAATACAATAGATGTAAGATTCTCATATTGAATGCAAGGTGTGATTAACATATGATCGTATAGTAAAAGAAAGGTCCAATATTTAAGGTACCTAGAAGTTTTTCTATTTTCAAGGGAATTCCTTCTTCTTCGCTCACAACCAACATGCAATCCTTCACTGTTCCCATACTAGGAATACTAGTACATCCAGGAAAATCACCATCAAGTGTTGCATCCTCTGTTGCATAAATTGAATCCATTAACACTTCAAGGGAAATAAACATATATATAATGATAGAGAAAATAAAATCTGTGTACGAGTAGGTGGTGCCATGGCATCTGTGGCCATGCTATGTGTTGCCGACATTGTAGGATGTAGTACATCTGAGCCTGCCATCGTATGAGGCGGTGATAGTAAATGATCATTGACACGTGCTGAAGAATAAGATTGTTAGAGCATAATAAAACCAGTGATTAACATGGATAATATTGTTAGAGAGTAAAAAATAAATATAGTCCAACATGTGATCTACCTGAACCAGTTGCAGTACCCTCATCATGGCCGTGAGGATCAAAATTACGCAAAAAAAGTTGTAAAAGTAACACATCTACTTATTTTTTAATGACATAAAAGACTACTATAACATAAAAAGTATTATTGAACTTTTGTTATAATTAAAAATTACATTAATACTTACTCTGTAATTTTGAGATAGGTGCATCAGTTTAGTTGCCCTCTTTTGTGACTCAAGAGTGAAAGGGAATATAGATGCCAATTCAGCCAATCTTTTTCCAATTTTGTGGAGGTATATTTTAAATGCAGAGGCCGGCTCATCAAAACTAGCCAAATCAACAACTAGGTCATCGTCAAAGGACTCCTCTTCAGGGACTATGAGTTCCTTTCCCTTTCTCTACTGACCACCTATCTGTGACAACAATATTACTAACACTATTGGAATTAATCTAAAATAGTGATGAAAAGAATATAATAAAAAACTTTATTTAACATTTTGCTTCTATCTAATTTGTAGTACAATAACAAAGAGGTTTACCTGTTGGGAAGAAGTGCATGCACGATCATCATTGTCCCCTCTACATGGTTGCTCCATATTGTGGTCCTATGTTATTATTTAAATTTAACCAATAATTAGAAAGGACTACATTAATAAATTTCATTAGAAGATGATGATGGAGATGAGGTGGATGGTGAGGAGACTCTCTAAATGTGGTTGGAAAAAAAACTCAATTATTTATTGGTACATAATATGTACTTACACCCTAATGATAGTGACATTGTTTGTATCTATGCGATTCAAATTGTAATCAATAAGCAACTCTTCCCCTGCACTTATTGATTTTATTGCATATACAAATACATGATTTCCCTTGCGTGCCTCAAATATGCAATTGGGTTGCTTAATATTTGATAGAGGTCGCGTGCTATTTATTAAACCTATAATATTCCCTGATGCTTTTGGCCTTCTGTCAATGTATATAGCCACTCTTTTACTTTTCTCATTGTCTTTTTGTTGAATATAATTTGCCAAGAGTGCATACCTACACATACTTTTTTTGGATTGAACAATTCGCATCCAACTTTTGTAATCGTAACAAGGTCCAACATACTCCATCAATTTAACAACTTTTTTGTAAGATAACTTTATGCCATCCATGGAAAATAGGCCCAAACCATGTATTGACGATGGTGCAATACGATATATCTTGCCTTTAACACTAAAATCAGTGTTTATTGGAGGAAGTTCCTTGGGGACCCATTGCTTCTGTAGATTTTGGTACCTAGAGGGCACCTCGATGTCGCCTTTTCTCTCATCATCATAAGAACATGACCCCCCTTGAGCAAGGAAAAATTTCATGCGTTTATTGAATTTCCTTCTAGTCTTTTGATCTCTAGTTGATCTTCCTAATTCATACATACTAAATGACTCACTTTCTTCTCTCGAGGAAGACACATCAGACAAATACCTATTTGCTACTACCTGCACTCCATCAAGTGAGAGAGATAGCAAGTAATGTGAGATATTTTTCAAATTGTGAAATACATTAATCTCTATACGGTGTATTGACTTATACTTGTCGATCCATGAGACTGTGTGGGATGCTCGTGAAGGTTTCCGGGTACCTACATATGTAATTCAATTATCTAATGTTAGCTAAAAAATTCATGATACATATAATCAAAACCACATAGTAAGTACATTAAAAACCATAAGCATCCCATAGTAAGTGTTATACATTGAATTTGCACCCTTAGTTCAAGCTCTCGTAGTCTTGATAACTCAGTATAACAAGGGAATCATCTCAAGGTTGTGGGACCTTTTGCTAACCGAGATGAGACCTCCAGGTTCTAGGTTGGTTCCTCTTGGATAGTCACCTAGATTTGCTCTTAACATGAAATGTAAACTTTTGAGGGAAAGGGATAGGAGTACATGAAAGGAAATGATTGAAAGCAAATCTACCTACTAGGTGATGCACTAAACTTGGGTTTGGATCTCAGTACAGAGGGATGAAACCAATGAAGGAATTAGGTCCAAGAGATTACAACTTATTGAATAGGCTTGCATAAGTATTTCATAGGAGGGTGTGAATAGGGGACTCAACCTATGACCTGCAAACAAACATCCTTTTCTGCAAATAGGTGTAGGAATGAGACAAGGCTGCTAGGGGCTGTAGTATACCCACAAAACACCTAAATCAGACTAGACACAGGAAACACACAAAATTGCAGAAAGCAAGAGGAATCAGGAAACTTGAGATATCATTGAAATCATTCATAAACTTTGATTCAATAAGAGATAATCCAGACATGAAGGCATGAGGACAATGAAAATGTCACAGAATGCTTTGCACTATTTGAATTCATCAATGAAAACTTACAAGATGTGGGAAACCAGAGAGCAAAAATGCTATAGATAGTTCTCCAAGGAAAGACTTTCCTTTTTTACAAAATGTCAATTCTGAGCTTCAAAAGCTCCAAAAAACAAATTATATACATCTCTGCACGCAGGCAAGAATCAAAAATATCTCTGAATTAGAGCTACATAAATTTGCATTATAATAATCATCCCTAAAATCAGTCACTTCTGATCATAAATGTGTTCTGTGAATATCATGGCCGATCAGATATTTTGTTTGCGTGCCCATGCCTAAATGGATCATGCCTGCCAAAAAAAACCTCATCCATCTACCTCCCTACAAGCCCACTCTGTCATGAATGCGCAAAATCTGATCCCAGATCCCCGCAAAGACCTCAAAAAAAAAAAGGCAGTCCAAAAGATCTCTGCAAATATCTATCCAACTGCAACCACCTTGAAAATGTCATCAATTTTTTAGCTACCGCACTTGCAAACATTTCCCTCAGAAGAAAGCTCACCAAAATAATCACGCCGCCCTCGAAATGAACCTGGTCGCATGATCGCATGAGGCTAGGAAGGCACATGCGATCATGCGATTGCCCTTTAAAAAATGCCACCGCTTGACAAAGCAATGGTCGCATGATCGCATGAGGCCGAAAGGCTTCACGCGATCATGCGACAAGCTATTTTTTTGAGACTGCCACACAAGACGCCTCGGGCCCGCAAAAACCACACTGCAGGATTTAACCTTGGTCTACCTTGGGTTCATTTCTCCTTCAGTCACCAAGTCACATCATCCTTTCTTAACCTCAGGTCTATTCAGCAACTACGCGAAAACCTACCAACCGCGCTCCTTCTTTACCAACCCCGGGCCCACAGACCACTGCACTGTTTTGAAAAAAACATCAGTTGCATGATCATATGAGCTAAAAGGCCTTCATGCGATCATGCGACAACCTTGATAAAACATGGCTCTTGCCACCAATAACACCTCGGGCCCGCAAAAAATAGCCACCTGCTAAACCTTTGCCATGTGGCCCAACTAAAATTGAACACACGACTGGACCCATGACCATACCAACTGAAAGCATTGGGAGGATCTAATGGTGGTCGTATGATCGCATGGGACCGAAAGATCCCACACGAACATGCGACCACCATAGATCTTGCATCTACGTGGGCCCACATTACCTTTGCCGACTGCCAGCCACCCACCGAAGTTAAAGACCCACTGACCGTTTGTCGCATGGTCGCATGAGGTCAAGGGGCCACATGCGATCATGCGACCAACCGCATGACGCCACCCAATAACTGCTTACCACTTGGATTTGGCAGCCAATCCTTCACTTACTGTTTGTCACATGATCGCATGCGGCTGGGAAGGCCCATGTGATCATGCGACTGACTGCGTGATGCCAACTGATGACCGTTACCACTTGGAGTTGGCCACCGAAGTCAAAGACCGTCGATCACTGATACTGCATCAATGGTTTTCACATGATCTCATGGGATCAGAAGATCCCATACGATCATGTGACAACTGTCAGATCTTCCGCACTGGCACGACCTTAGGTACCGGGACCCACCTGATCTGAGTTGCACGCTTAGGGTTGAAAACATAGAAGGGTGTCAAAAACACAGAGGGTTTTTGAGTGAAGGTAAAAAACACACCAAATTTTTAGAGGGGAGAGGCAGAAACATCCTGAGCCCTGCAGAGAGGAGGTCGAAAACACATTGGGTTTTTGACACTTGAGTAGAAAACACACTAGACTCTTGACATTAAAAGGCAGAAAACATAGAGAGTTTTTGACATTTGAGCATTTCACTTGAAAAATAGGGCTGTGGTCGAAAATGAATGATAGGGAAATTTTGGGCAATAGTAAGTACATCATGAATTAATTAGATTAAGCAGTGATTGCATAATTGGAGATTTCTATCAAGAAATCAATATTAAATAGATTAAGAAGTGATCATGTAACTGTACATTTCATTCATGTCATTCATCTTCTTCTTCATCCAACTAATCACCATGATCATCATTGATGTTGACATCATCACCACCACTGTCATTTTGGTCATCGTCATCATCATCATCATCAGTAGCATCATCATTGTCATCATCATCTTTTTCTTCAAGAAAAGTTGCATCAGGAACATCATCGACTAACTGTTGTTCGTGATCATCATCTACATCATCTTCTAGTTGTTCACAATCTTCTTCTTCCATCATATTATACCTCATCGACCTTCCTCTTGGATCATGTCTAACAACAAATGACCAACCCAATTTATGTGGAACCTATGAGTAAAATACCTACTCACATTGGCTTGGAAGAACATAGGGTTCATCCCCAACTAGCTCAAACCACTTTGTATTAATCATTGGAAATCCATTGTCATGTTCAATAACAGTTCTATCAAGATCATTTTGATTAAGTCATAGCCTATACCATCTAACGACAAAGAGAACTAATCTGAAGGAATTAAAGTCACACTCAACTATATCATCCAAAATGCCATAGTATTAATTTTTAGACTCTCGAGGATGTAAGTCATTTCTAAATGAAATATTAGTCACCTGAAAGACTGCACTTATCCCAGAATCACAAATTTTCTTTGTGTCATCCAACTTTTTGATGTGAAATTTATGACCATTGCAAAACATAGCCTTGTGGTGTTTGACTTGCAAAATTATGTAAAACATGTATAAATTAATGCATTGAGAGTTCATAAACGTATGAGTGATTAAAAAATTTATACGTGCTTGTAAATCTCTTAAACTATGTGCTAAATCTATTTCCCTTTGTGTAACATTTGGATCTCTGTTACGATGAGCTTCATTAACCAATGAAGACACAACTTCCCATGTTAATGTGTGACCTAAATGATGACATCGTTCAATCCATTTCGTCATCCAATCTTGATTGTTTGCAATATACAAATGTATTGCATCCCACTCTCGAGCAGCTGTACAAAAAATAAATAGACTACTTACAACCGATTAATTTTGAAGATTAAGAATTAATTAACAGCTACAATAACATCTTATAATTTATTACCTCTCACTTTCCTCATTCTACCTTTCCCCACCAAGTACTCCCCTTCAAATTTTCTAATGGTGTCGAGATCCCAAATGCGATATATATGGATCTTTGCTGCAAGCTTACAAAGATATTCAGTAATGTACACCATAGTCTTGTATATCATATATCTCTCCATCATAGAACCTTTAGGATGTGCTCTTTACTGAACCAAATTCTTAAATTTTTTTAGGTGCCTCTCAACCATCCACATTGACTAAGTGTGTACGGGTCCACACATTTCAATCTCCTCAACTTGGTGTATGAGGTAGTGTTCTTGTGCATTGAAAAAGGTTGAAGGTAAACACTTTTTCATTTCACACATTAGATGAGAAATTCTTCTCTTCCAGTATTTTATATCTGCTCTATGGATTTCTTTAGATGACAACCACCTACAAGACATTCAAGACACAAAAATATATAAACATGAGACTTTACAATATATATATATATATATATATATATACACACACACACACACATAACAAATTGACCAAATATCATTGCTTACCTCATGTATTTTCCAAGATCATATATCACTTGTTTGATGTTATTGTCGAAGTTCTCTGGGAGAGATAGGGGTAGCACGTACTGCAACAATTATAAAAATAATCATGTCATTCTTTTCTTATATAGAAACAATGAGAAGTACATGCAGTTTACAAATATATTGTAAATACAAAATAACATGACTTACCTTAATGAAGGTATGCCAATCATGCATTTTCAACCCTGGCCCAAATTCACTTTTCTTTGATATGGTACTGCTTATGTTTGCAGCAAATCCTGTGGGAAATCAAATTTTTCGTATGATTTCTTTTATGACATCACTTTGTTGTTCTATTAATAACCAAGGAAGGGCACTTGTATTAATCCATTCTCCATTTCTATTTGATTCAATGAAATTTTTTATTGCATGATTGGATTCATGAATGTCACTACAAAATTTGATAAATTTTTCTTTGTCACGCCTTCCATCCAATAATTTCCATAATGTCTATGTTACATTCTTTCCAATATGCATAGTATCAAATAAATGCATAATTTGTAGCTGCTTGTAGTAGGGCAACCTACTAAATTGTCTGGGATAACTCTTTAGTCCCTTTGGAAGGTGCTCAGTAGTGTTGCCTTGACGACATTCACGATCATCAATTACATAATCAGCAAACAAAATATAATTAAAATATACAAATTCCAAACATAAACCGTTAGGTAGAATGGTAGTACCTTGAGGATTAATTCTATTATATTCCAACTTCCATAGGCGAGGTGTCATTCTCCGTGGCTTAGATGTAGTCTCTTCTTTCCCATTGAAAATATATTTTTTGGTAATTCGATAGTTATAATTTTTGTGGAGAAAGTGTCTATGTTCATCAAACACCTGCTTTCCTAAACTTTTTGAATGACGAGATTTCATCTTTGGACCACAAACTGGACATGCAAATTTTCCCTTTTTTTGAAGACCTACAAAGTAATGATACAATTGGATTAAATATGTTAATTTTTATTTTTAAAATTATCATGTGCAACTTGAATTCACCATAACATACCAAAAAAATGTGTTAGCCCTGAGACATCATGTATTGTCCATACAAGCATTGCATGGAATTGAAATTTTCTGTCTCCTATTGGTCTAGAGATGTCATACATAGTGACACCTTTCCATAACTCCACCAACTCGTCGATAAGAGGCTCAATATATACATTCATATCTTTAACTTGATATTTACCTAGTTGAATGAACAACAACATTACATAATTATTGTGACCATTTTACTACAAGATTTATAATTATGTGTAGATAACTATTAAATGATCAAATACCTAAAATAATCATTGCCAACATAATGTGCTCCCTCTTTATTGACATCCATGGAGGAATGTTATTGTTGATGACAAAAATAGTTCAAATAGTGTAAACAGATCTTAGCTCTCCAAATGGATTAACACCATCCGCTGCCACTGAAACCTTGAGATTTTGAGGTTCTTCGATAAACTGTGGCCATGTTTCCTCTATGTCCTTAAATACAGAACCATCCGCATGAATTTGAATAATTTCATCTTGACTCCTATTGCGTGCATGGTAATCCATAAATTGTGCCAAGCTACTACACCTGAATAATCTTTGCAAACGTGGTATAATGGGGATGTAATGAAGAACCTTGTGAGACACCTTTTTTGTTATTTGATCTGTTTGATATCTACTCATATGACATTCAAAGCATTCTATTGCAAATTCATGTTCTTTATGATAAATAATATGATCATTGGGACAAACATCTATTGCTTGATACTCTATTCCAATATCTTTCATAGTGGCACATAATTCTCGGTATGAGCGAGGGAGAATATTCGATGGTGGTAACAAGAACTCACTTATCAATCTATAGAAAAAAAATATAAGTTGTTAATATTAACAATATTTATGGTACATGTTTCACCATTTAATTACTATAATGACATATATGACATACCTTAGCATATGTGACATTGTTGTGTTGGATAAACCATTCATAACCTTCAAGTTCAACAACAACAATACAATAGAGAGAAGAGTTGTTTGGGAGCCTTTGTAAAGGGGCGTGACTGCTTTCTCAAGTAGAGGTATATCATGGATGACATCAACATCATCCTGATCATCATCATTAGTTGTGCCAATACCAAATGTGTCATGGATCAATGTATTAGTACCATCATTTGGCGCATCATCGTCATCTTCCATGGGATCATAATCTTCAACTTCAATATTCACACCTCCATGATCCTCTTCTTCCAAAGCCATATTCTCAATATTCGCACCTCCATGGTCCATATCACATACTCCCCTAGGGAGGTCGACCTATATAAAAATGATGAACATAAATAAACCATGATAATAATCTCATCATCAAGTGTATTTCATATATATATTAATTGTTAAATAAATATAATGAAAAACTTACCAATTCATGATAATCAAACCCTCCTTCAATGTGACCATTATCCCTACAATGTCTCTTATCAACAATCTTCTAATGTTTAAGCCCTTACAAATATTGTAGGGACAATAACATTTTCCATTGCCTTTTCTTTTAAAGTTCGACCATAATTTATTGATTGCATCCCCATTACCTTCTTCACTTGGATTGTCTGACATGATCCTTCTTCACTTAGATTATCTATAACCTAATTATATATAGAAATTGAAAACTTAGTTGTGAAATGATGTTGTAGTATAGTATACCAAATTGAAACACTTCTATTATTGTAGTCTTCCACCTCAAACTCTTTCTTATTGTGGCAAGAAAGAAAGATATTCAAATAATATAGTAGTTTGTAAATCAAAATAAAATGGAGGCAAGTTGTTGATTGAGGGTGTAGGGAACAACACCCGTCAGTACTTTTATCGAATTGTAAATTTCAATTTTGAACCATTCTATGAATATAGAACATGGATGTAATCTCAGAAAATAACAAAATGTAGACATGACAGATTACTTATTTTGTTATTCTACATTACTTACTATTTGAGTGCACGTTCCACCTGCAACTTGATCAAGACTTGTTTGATGCTTCAATTTTGTGTTCACTATCCTGTAGAAGTACACAGTTTTGTATTTGTCCAATACATTATTAAAAAAACAATAATAGAATAAAATACTTGTTGAGAAAGATCATCATAGGAGTATCAAAAACTCGAGATCCAAAGGTAACACAACATTATAAGACTCTTACATTCAACCTTCAACTCATGCACCTAATAAATAGGAGAAAAAATACATGAAATTAAAAAATTTAACTAATGAATTATGTTTTTCTTCTCATCTTAATCAGCCAAATTTATATGAGATTCTAAAGAAGGCCTCACTCTTAATCAACCAAATCTTCCTTGTACCACACAAAAAAATTGTGTGATAACTATGTCTACTCCAACCTTAATTGTTTAAGAATTCATCATATTAGATAAATTATGTTTAAGAATTGTTGGGACTGGTCCTTTGGCGTGTATTAAACAGAATACAATTTTCAGCATATTATTATCACTCTATTTCTTTGTTGTAAACATGCCATTAGTTCAGTTTTGTAAATTTTTTTTGTGTTAGATGCATTTTAAATTATCTTCATTGTCTTTTGATTGTCTAAATGCTTCTTTATTTGTCAGCCAAATAATACATGCTACTATATAAAGAAGACAATTAGAAGACAATGAAGATTTGTCTAACAAAAATGAATACACTAAACTGAACCAATGACATGTTTACAAAAATTATCATAACTTGCAAGAAAAATTGAAACAATGGCATGTTTATAACTCATTAAGAGTGAGGCCTTCTTTAGAATCTCATGAGTTTTGTACTACGTATGCAATATATTATGAGTTTGAAGAGAGTTCGTGCCATGTGTGATAGAACCTAATTTATCTAAAATGGTGCATTGTTAAAAAAATTAAGGTTAGAGTAGTTATTACTTCATTTTTTGTGGGGGACAATGAAGATTTGTCTGACAAATAGCAGGTCTTCTTTAGTATTTCATGAATTTTTACCACATATACTATTTCAAGCCTTTGAGTCCTGGAAAAGAAGAATGGTGTAAGTTGAATAGATTAGAGTGAATGGGGTGTTACAACATGGTGAATAGAGCATGATGAAATGATACTTGATGTCGTGACTAAGTTTCCCTCACAAACATCGGCATAGACTAGTTTTACTAAGTTTCCTTTCTCTATTTTGAGGTTTCCTTTCTCTACCGCAGGGGTATAGTCAGAGGGTTCATTGAAAAAATGATCCTTCAAATGGTTACTATGAATATGAATGATTTGATATAGAATATTTCTCATTTTACTTGAAGTTTGGAATAGCTTGTGCAAGGGTGAAAGTAGTTTTGATCATTTTGGTTGTGACTGTTCCTCTACATAGTCAGAAAATGTAACTATCTAATGATTATATGTAATGTTGAATAGATTAAATGCTTTATTCTTGGTAGAAGTGAATGGAAGGAATGGTGTTGGTGTTAGGTTTCATTTATTATTGAATTCAATAGTTTCCAAGATGTGTTGAGGAGTTTGCTCCTCGTTTAATGTTAACTGTTCTTGCACAATCCACTCATACAACAATGAAATGCTATGTGGAAGGGATGGTTGATAGTGTTCCTTGAGGGAAGGGGGATTTTGAAAGACTTTTTATCATTGTATTATGTATTTCCAATATGTTTGGATGCAGGGTAGACCAAGAGAATGAAGGATCACTCACTGATTGCATGATAACCCCACCAAACATTCTTTTTTTTAAGTTTCCACAATATCTCAAAGTATGATCATTATTCTTTACTTTCTTCTATATACTATTCTTTCTATGGTTTTGTTATCTCAGAAATATATCAAAAACATTGGCGATGTGCATATAAAAGTAAAATATTGTCCTTCAATTGTTCCACATTGAAGCATTTCCTCTTTAGAGTATTCTCTTTGTTTGTACAATATCTGTCAAAAATGGTTCCCATATTTTTTCAAGATCTATTTTAATCTTTATATTGCAATTTTGATTAGATTTGACCAATAGTTGATTTCATTATTATTTTATAGCATATACTCCTAATGTGAAGTGTGGAGAGAAATAAAGAGACACACTAGGTATGAATTAAACGCTATACCCATCATCACTTAGCACTTAAATAATAAATTATGGATAGGGAACAACCCCCTAACCTCTGGATGTTTGTTTCATGTTGGCCTCTTATTATATGCAAAAGTAGGCCTGTCTTAGGCTAACAACCACAATGTAAGGGCCATAAATTATGCATCCCAAAATAGTGCACACTTGTATTAAATTAGGTTCACTATACTAAAAAGGAATGGAAATCATGAAATAGTGACTCATGGGGATGGAAGCAACCCTTCACCAAGAAGATGATTATGTCTGGAATATTTACTAGAGGCAAAGAACATAATTTGGTTCCAGCAATTACTCCTAGAAGATAATGGCACCCACAAAACACTTGGAAAAGATAGCACTCACTATATCTTTTATCACTCTTTTAAAGCTGGGACAATAAATCTCAAAGATTGATCAACGAATTCTTGAACACAAAGAACCATTGATAGATATGATTCATGTGTACAATAGACAACAACTGGTTGTTCCAATCATGGTGTCCAAAAATTATGTTAGAAAAAGCATCTACAAATCCCTTACACAACCATAATAGATTCAAACCATGAACTATAAGAACCTAACAATGGGACTAACAAAGATACAGCCTAAGCAAATCTTGATCATATTCCACCCTATTGTAAGTCCCAAGAAGTAACTCTATCTTAAAGCTACACATTCCTCTAGATGAAGCTCAAAGGTCAGGTAGCTGAAGCATAGCAATACTTGAATGAATATAGGAATAATTTGATGTACAATCATTTGCTAGCTTGGTTTGTGGGTTTTCCACATAATATTTTCCCTTTAACCACATTTATAGTTTGAGAAAATTAGAAAAAATTGTTTCAGATTTATATTATCCTTTTGAACTAGCACACTGCCATCAAAATGCATAATCATTGGTCATCTCAAGAAAATTCCTATTGATTAGTAGGATATCCTTAAAAAAATTTGATGCATGGATTTCTTGTGAATTATCGACTGCTATGTATCCTACAACTATGGAAGGAATAGTGTTGGTGTTAGGTTTCATTTATTATTGAATTCAATGGTTTCCAAGATGTGTTGAGGAGTTTGCTCCTTGTTTAATGTTAATTGTTCCTACACAATCCACTCATAAAATAGTTAAATGCTATGTGGAAGGGATGGTTGATAGTGTTCCTTGAGGGAAGGGGGATTGTGAAAGACTTGTTATCATTGTATTGTGTATTTCCAATATGTTTGGATGCAGGATAGACTAGAATAATGAAGGATCACTCACTGATTGCATAATAACCAGGTTTTGAAGGGTCACTGGTTGAGGGGACAGTCAAGGTTTGGATGATTGCACCATTGGAGGACCCTATTTCTTTGTATTAATTTCTATTAAAATTGGATGCATGGATTTTTTGTGAATTATTGGCTGCTATGTATCTTGCAACTGCATCTGTAAATCTGCATATACTTCTCTAGGGTTGTAAGGCACTTAGGGATCAAAATAGAGAGACTAGATCAAAATTGTTCTTTGTCCTATTTCCTTTTAACAAAGTCTCAACTATCAATGATACAATATACATTTGATGCCCTAAGCTATCAAATATACAAATGGTGCCTAGCTAGAAGCTCACTAGGAGAATGAAGGATTACTCACTGATTGCATGATAACTTGATTTTGAAGGGTCATTGGTTGAGGGGATAGTCAAGGTCTGGATGATTGGACCATTGGAGGATCCTATTTCTTTTTATTAATTGCTATTCAAATTGGATGCATGGATTTCTTATGAATTATCAGCTGCTATGTATCCTATAATTGCATCCGTAAATCTACATATACTTCTCTAGGGTTGTAAGCCACTTAGTGATCAAAGTAGAGAGACTAAATCAAAATCATTCTTTATCCTATTTCCTTTTAACAAAGTCTCAAATATCAATGATCCAATATACATTTGATGCCCTAAGCTATCAAATATACAAATGGCACCTAGCTAGAAGCTCACAGGCTGTCCATTTGATAACCACAGTCAACATTTCAAAAAAATGGATATTCTTGAGCACAAGCACCAATAAAATCAAATAATGGAGTTAAAGCACGGGCTAGGGCACGACACTAGTAGAATGCAGTCATTTCAGAGAGCATTCATGATCAAATAAAATGTAATGCATTCAAATATGATGCCAGAGGCTTGAAAGATGAAGAAATCACATACCTTCTCCCGTGCATAGCTTTCACTCCTTCTCCCACTCCTTCTCTATCCAATTGAAATAAAAATGATGAGGCCGTTTCACTTTTTTTTTTTTTCATCTATACCTTGAATCTATTGGAATTCTGATGTTCAATTAAACACCCATCAGAATACTGACACCATCGGGGAACCTATTACAAAAAAAAACACCAAATTTGTAATAAAAAGTTACCCGTTGGAAACTTCAGTCGAAATTTGGCCCGAAATGTAGTAGTGAGGGAATGGAGTTCTAAAATAAAGACATACAAAGGGCCCACAACATAGTCAATAATGAGTATTTGATGCAGCCTTTGCCCAAAAAAAAACTAGATAGGATTGATATGAGAAGGGAGTATATGCAAGAAGATATCCAAGAGGCCATAACAATGATCAGTAGGGTGTACGGGTTGCCAAAGTATTCTCAACTGGAGCCATGGATGATCTTTTTGATCCAAAAGATAAGAGAAAGGTAGGTGAGGTTCGATTGGGCCTCTATTCTAAGTGACAATTTGGATGAACAACTGGTTTGGGTTAAGACATACCCCCATTTCTACATGACATCTTATGTCATGTACCTGCTAGCCGCCAGGGTGAGTTACCTAGAATTAATCAAAGTTGGGGCAATAGGAGAATAGAACACCTACCCATTCACTATATACCCTCAACTCATGAGGAAATATTTCTACATGCATAATAGCCCAGACTTTAGAATAGTCAATGATGCTTTCACATTCACCATCATACGCTCCATTGAGGGAGACTATTCCAAAAGACTATCCACAGAAGCAATAGCTAAAGTAAAGGCCCTTGGGGCATTCTACATATAGTTCTGGACCTTCACTTACATTTGAGTGGTAGGAAGCACCCTGGCACCAAAGAAGTTACCAAGATACCCTTTTGATAGGGTAGTTATCCTTTAGATCACAAGACAACTATCTAATGTGCATGAACATATCAAGCACAAGAAGAAGCATTGTTGGGATTTTCTTATTTCTATTGGCCCCCACTACGTGCCAGATATGAAAGTCTACAAGTCTTTGACTTGGGAATGGGATGAATTCCCACTGTTAAATTACAATCTGGTGAGGCCTCATTTTGATCCTATCGGTACATACAACCACAAAATGGGGAGGCATTACATCCACGAACCACATATCAAAGACCATTGGGAAAACTGTGTGGATGATTATCAAGTAAGATTCTATGATTATTGCCAGATGAGTCTAGAGCTAGCACAGGGTTCCCTTTCATTAAGGATCCTGCAAAAGGCAGTGGATGCAGACTCTGAAATTTTTTTGGATTCCATATATGACATGGATAAGGTGTACACAAGGGCTATCTTGAATGCAGAGATAGACCAGGATGAAAATGATATTATGGATTTCAGAGCCCGACATGTGGTTAAATTGACTAAATCATGGATTGCTCACCCTTTCCAAATGCAACCAGTTTAGATGAAACAACTCCCGGAGTAGCCCTCTCAAGAAAAGAAGAAGGGAGAAAATGTATTGAAACCACAGTTCAAAGGGGCTACTCCTCTACAGCCAAAAACTTTATATCACCATGAGTGCCCCACTACATATGGTCTGGCCACGCACTCCAAGAAAGAAAAGACCAGGATGATCAGAAGTATTACACTACTAGATGCACCTCTATCTAGTGACCATGATTCTCCAAGCTTGACAAAGAAAACCAAATTCAAGATCATAGGACCCAAGCCGGTTGGAGTCACCAAGGGGAATATCTACAAGAGAAAGAAAGGCACAATGCCCACACAAATGGATACCTTGGGGGAGGAGGATGAAGATGAATTGGTTAAAGTCCCCCTTAGTAGGAGAACCTGGTCTGCAAGATTCATGAAGAAAATGAGAGTAATGGACAATGATCCTAAGAACATGGGAGGGGATACTCAAGGAGAGTCAGTAAATCTAGATTCCCTTGGTGATGATGAGTTTGACATCACAGATTTTACAGGATTGCATGGCTTCAAGGAGTTTATGCAACAAGTTCCTATGTAGTTTACAAGTCTTTTTGGTGGCATAGGAGAGGACATCAAATGGGAACCTTAAGAACAAGTTGATGTTGAGATGACCAAGGCCCAAAAGGAGACTGGAGAGCCAGATAAAGACTCTTCTATTGGTGTCACTCCTGAAGAAGATTTAGTCATGAAGGTCCCATTGGTTTCATCCATTCCACCTCCACCTGCACCTCAACATCCAACTCCACCTTCAGTTCCACTTCAAACGCCTCCTACCACTCCAGTAAAAACCACTCTGTTGCCTCAACAACCTTCTTCATCCCATGTTCCCCTTCCAACTCCACCTCCACTAGCTCATTCAACCACTCCTCATGTGTCTCCTATGCCTCCCTCACTTAATATTCCTCCCCAAGTTCACATACCCTCACCACAGGTCCATAATGAATCAGTGCCTTAGAGCTCGTAGGAGCTAGAGAAAGAAGTAGAAGTCACTGGTGAGGAGAAGATGGAAGAAGATCATACAAGATCTAACGAGCCAGATGACAGAGGGGAATCATAGGTAGAAGAAGAGCCACATACTAAGCAAGAAAAATAGCAAATGGATATAGAGGAACAAATGACTGATGAGCAGCAAATGAAAAATAAGGAAGAGCATACATAGGAAGAGGGTGAACAGAATACAGGAGATGAACATGAAATAGAAAAGGAAAGGGAGAGTCAAGAGGAAATAAGGACAGAGCATCCAACAACTTCTTCTACATTGGCTACTCCAAATGAGCCAATAACTACTTTCTCCAAGCCCATTTGGTTCACCAAAGAGATATAGCCAAGAGTCAGAATGTACACGAATGATGAGGCTGATATGACTGCACTAGGGTGTGCCTTCCACTAAACAACATCGATTGCTCGAGCTAGAATATTATCTTATTTGACACAAGACCAAATGGGTAGGTGGAAAGCATAGGTGGTTGTTCCCACAATAGATGTCAGTACAAGTGAGATCACTCCAGACGACTGTCTTGGAGGAGGTAGACTTAGGGGAGCCCACCAGGGAAGGAAGCAAAACCTTGGCCACTTTAGGATTGAAGCATGCTCTTGGCTTCATGGATAAAGATGAAGAGAGGATAAAGGCTTTGGTGGAGCAAAATGAAGCTATGAAGAGATTCATTTTGAAGACAACAGGTCCAATTGACCCAAATAACACCGAGGCCTCATTATAGGCAATTTTGGAGAAGAGGGGGGAAATAAATACAAATGTTCCACATTCTTTTGTATAGGCTTGTGCTGATTGGAAGCTAGATTTTGAGTAGTTTTTTAGTCTATCTCTTAGAAGGATCCTAAGGCCCTTTCAAAGCATTTTGGTAGGAATAAATTCCTTAATGTAAATCATGAGTGAAGAAAATGGTGTAGAATAAATGATCCTAAACTGGCAGAAGGTATTGGACGAGCTAACAATAATAAGGAAGCAACGCTTCCAAGTCTTGGTGAAGATATATGGGGGGTCAGAATTGGATAGTTTTGAATAATGGATTCAAGAGATAGTAGCGACATGGGCCATATTTGAAAAGGTTCTCAAGAGCTTAAATAAGAGAAGGGATGACAACATGCTTTTTGCAAAGGAGTTGCAGGAGTTCTTTGAAGGCCTAGACCTGGATTTGTTTGATGAAGATGATGAGAAGACTATGTATTCAGTAAATGATATCATCAATTAGTACTTAGGGATATTCTGAGGGGTGAAGACTAAAGAAGACCTCCAACAGATGTTTTAGCAGGAGCAAATTCAAAAAATACTATCTCATGAAGAAGAAATAAAAGCTTTTGCAAAGGAGTTGTCTGACTTCCAAGATAGGCATAAAGAGATCCTTCAAGGGATCAAGATGCTAGAATTTGATGAAGTGCTAGAGATAGTGGATAGATTAAAGAAAGCACATCCAAAAGTGCCTCCCAGCCAGTGAGCTTTCAGTCCCAATCCAGCCAAATTTTGTGTATAGAGAATCCAGTTTTGACACTTAGCCATTTTTGCAAAGCTTGATTTTTGGCATTTCGGCCATATGGGTTTTTCGGCCTTAGACAAGTCTGCATGTCCAAAATTTTGGGGATGGAGGACATAGTACTTAGTCAATTTTGGGTCTTGAGTTTTTTGGACCAACAGTTAGGATTTGCGCATTTTTTGGCATGTCCGAAAGTTAACTCTAGTTATCTCAAAGATCATTTTCTAGTCATCTGGGCTTCCTTTTTGGGATCGTTTGTGCATGATTTGGGATCTCTTCTAGTTGGGTCCACATGGAGAAGCTAGAGCTAAGGATCAATGGAAGAAACATGAAGATTATCAAGTGCATGCATGAGTTCCAGCTCTATTTTTACTTATCTAATGCATAATTTATTCAAAGATTTGTAATGCACGAGGTTTAATTCCGTGCTAGGATAGTTTAACTAAGCTTTAGAAGTAGTTTCTTTAATGCAAGCTTTAGTTTAGATTTACTTTCAAGTTTTAGTTGCAGCCAAACCCTAGCTACAAAAATAAGAGCCCAACTCTATAAATTGTAATAAAATGATGTAATGAAGGTCGATTTGATCATTAATATAACGTATACAATTGGGGTTTCATTCATGGTGTGATTTATCTACTATCTATGTGAAATTTATGAATGTGTGAATTGCTCATTCTTTATTTGAAAGAGCCAATTGGTTGTTTAATGATTTTAAGTCTATGATCTATTAATTCAGTGTTTGCTGGTATTGTATTTCTGTGTTGTGATGAATTTTTGAGAAAATTATTCTTTGGTGCTTGAAGATTAACTTGTCTCACATGTGCACACATCTAGGGTGGCTTCATGATCTGATGAGTTTTGGATTATCATACATTTGCATTTGTTCGATTCTGTTGATGATTGCATCCATTTGACTGAAGATTGTGACATGATCTGATCTCTATATTTTGGGTTTCTTCATCTTCTTGGTTATTTAATTCGCATGGTGGTGTGATGCTAGCATATGTCCATTAGGTTCCTTTTCAGAAATTTCATTTGAATCTCTTTTTACCCTACATCTCCTAACCCTCCTTGCAAGTTATTTTCAGTAGATTAATTAAATTAACATTTCTTTCATTCCTAAATCTGAAAATCGTATAAAAAAAGAGAGAACTTTTGGTTTCTTAAAGTTCATTTTGCAGTTTCCCTTGAGAGAAGAACCAGCAAAGGCCTCCTTGTTAACATATTAACATTTTTCTTTTGTTGAGCTATCAAAGTGGTTGAGACCCAAGCAGAAGGAACCTTGCGATTGATTCCATTAGTCTTCCAAGAGGGGAATTTGCTCACGCAAATTCCTAGATGTTTTCTTCATGTAAAAATGACGCTCTACATAAGTGGTGCTAGAAGGAGGGCCCTCAAAAGGGACACCCTAGAATATTGGATCATTCTCTCCTGAGAGATTTCAATGAGTCCTTAGATCTTCACCCAACAAAGGGGAGTTCCTTGAACTTATAGAGTTTCACAGACCTTGTGAAAGCAAAATGAAGCAAAGAGAGGATACTTCAGATCATCCGAATCTTCCTTCATTTCCAGCCATTGCTGCCCCACCTACTGCTCCTCCACAACTAGCTCCAATGGCATTTTTTGCAAATGCTCAAAGTTCACCACTAAACTTGTGAGGACAGCTCCATCAGCTGCCCAAAAATCTAGAAAAATTCTATCCATGTTTCATCTATGGAGAATCCAGGACAATAGAAGAACATGTTCGCACCTTCAAGGAATTATGAAATCAGAAAGAGATTGCTCATCAAGATGTCATGTGCCACCTTTTACCCTAAACACCTGGCGAGTTTGCATATAATTGGTATCTAAATTTTCCATGAGGATCCATTGCTACCTGGGGGGAGTTTGAAACAAAGTTCCTAAATCAATTCAAGTTGTATGTGGACCTGACAACTCTTCATCACCAGTTCATCTCGGTGAGAAAGGACCTCAACAAATCAATCACTATGTTCAATCATCATTTTCACAAGATGTACCAGAAGATTGAAGATCCATATACTATACCAGTTGGTGTTACCATACAAGTGTACTTGCGGGCCTTAGACCCATTAACATCTATATTCTTGAAAAGGCTGCGTCTGGGAGATATTGACACTTTGGAGAAAGTGTGCAATGAAGCTATCTTGTTTACCCAACAAATGGACCCACAAGAGGGTGGGAATTATGGTATTCCACCAACATTGGGGAACACTGTTGCGACTAGTCCATTGGCAGAAAAAAATCAACTTCCAATACAACAAGCCCCAATGATCAATCTATTACCGGCTCCATATGTTGCTGCCCCACCACTGGCCATCACATACCCGAGATATGATACACACTGGGTTGCCTTGTGCGAACAAAAGGTCACTATCCCAAACAAACCAGATCAAGCTCTAGTAAATGAGTTAGATGCTGGTCTAGTTGATCAGAGAGATTACTTGGATGAAGCTCAACCCAACTCCAAATCAAGGAAACTACCCACGCCTAGCTGTTGTCCCGAATACCTACTCTCAAAATCAGAATCGTAATTATGGCAATTACAACAACAACAATAATAACAATGGAGGAGGTTATGGGAATGGGTCTCAGGACAAATAGTTTGGGCAACAACGGACAAATAGGACATGGAACACACATTTGAATAATGGTAGTATCCTTGCAGACAATGCCAATTTCTTTAATTCATCAGAAGTCAACTATACCAAAGTTCCCAACATGCAGCAACCAGATTATGAATATAGGGGGGAGTTTGACAATCAAAAAGCTCAGGATCCTAAGAATTCCCAGGCCCACTTCAGTGCCATGGTTTTTGAGTCATATGATCCAAGTTCAGATGGAACTCCGATCAATAACACTTCAGAGGAAGATTTCATCTTCCCATTCAATCAAGAAAACCAACCAGAGTATTCTGAAGTCCATGCTTTCCAGAACAACAATATAAATACCTATAACTTGAGAAGTAGAAAAGAGCCTTTGATAGATGACATTCCTGCAAGTATGCATCCCACCCCACCTAATCCAAAGGCTAGCAACAATCCTACGCCCTGAGGGGACCCAGTGCCACTATTGTTCAGACAACACAACATCAACCTACTATGTTGAAAAATCAAGTATGGGCCAATGAAAAATACAACGCATTAGAGGAATTGAAGAAAGTTAGAACAAATATGTCGATGTATGATATGTTGCAGAGTTGTCCCACTCAAAGAGAGGCTCTGTTGAAGTCCTTGGATCATTCCAAATCAGCCTCGTTCAACAATAATACCAGGAATGTATCTAACATAAATGCCACAAAGGCAATACTGACTATGTTCAAAGATAGGGTAGAAGTACCCCCATTCCTACTTAGCATCAAAATATTTGGAAGGAACTTACACAATTGTTTAATCAATTTAGGAGCTTCATGTAATGTGATGCCATTGTCCATATGCCAAAAGCTAGGGATGAACCCCCAACTGACCAATAGGGTGGCGATCCAATTCGATAAAACTAAGGTCAAAGTCATCAAGGTCTTGAAAGATACATGCATACAATTGATGGTTAACCCCAGGATCCAAGATTGCATTGACATACATGTGATGGACATCCTAGAAACTTATGGCATGCTACTTAGTAGAGAATGGACCTGATCTTTGAGAGGGTGGTTCTCCACAGACTTTACCCTACTTTGGTTGCCATGGAAAGGGCTCAATAACCAAATTAAGATAGATGCAAAACCCAAGCTCAAAAAAATGATAACTGAGTACAATGCCTTGAATGAGGTCTTATTCTCACAAGTTGACCTGGGAGTGTACCATTTTGACAAGGCATTCACATTCCATCTCAAGGAAGAAGAAGACTTGAGCAGTAGCCCTATTCTGGGGTTAATAAATGTCTAGATCCCTAAAGAGATTCTCATAGAATTCATAAATGGTATGATGAAGAATATGAGACACCTAGGCCAAGATGCTGATCCTAACATATTGATGCTACCCGAGTACTGTCATCTTCATCAGATGAACCACTCAAAGTTTACATGCCAAGAATGCCAAGAGGCGGTGGTCCAAGTTATGAACTAGATATCAGACATATCCAAACCTCCCAAGAATACAAAATGTTTGAGTGAGGATGAATATCCCCTCAGTGAAGAACCTCAGGGTCCCATTGCTAAACGCTTTATACAAGAGGAGTGGAGCTCTTCTTATGATGACTGCCTACCTCTATGCCATGATGTTTGACGCAATGTCAAGAAAAAAAAAAGATGAAGTGGGTTCCACTTTCAAAAAGAGAAATTTTAGATGAGGGAAAATTGAAAACTCCAAGTAACGAAGGCCTGTCACCACCCACAGAATCCCAGACCAAGACACCTTTGCCAGAAGTAACTCTGGAACCCCATGTCAAAACACCTTCCAACAAGAATCACTTAGTATAGAAACTTTGGTTTGATGGCTCCAAGTGCAAGCTGGGAGTAGGAGCTAGGATCAAATTAGTTAACCCTCATGGGGGTTCATACTATGCTACCTACCAGTTGCAATTCTACTGCACTAACAATGTTGCTGAGTATGAGGCTCTAGTTCAGGGTCTCCTTCTGGCACACAAGAAGAAAGTGAAAGCAATAGTAGTAGAAGGTGACTCACAATTGATAGTTTGACAGATCAAGAGTTAGTATTCCTACATCAAAAAATGATTGGTCTCATATCACAACTGCGTCTGGGACCTAAATGAATATTTTGAAGCTTTTAACATTCAGAGCATCCCAAGAAGAAGGAATACTATTGCCGACACTTTAGTAGTATCTACAAGCTCTTTACAACTGCTAGAGAAGTTCAAGTTGAATAAATTCTCTGTGGAACTAGTAGCTGTATCGGCTATCCCTAACAACACCAAAAACTTCCAGGTATTTCAATATGATCAACAAATATTGGAATTCATTATGAACGTAGGGATCTTCGACAAGTAGAACATTGATGAAGAAGAGGATTAAATAGAAGAGTCAGATGACTTAGGGATTTTGAACTTGAAAACAAATTCCATTCCAAAAGGTATGGTAGCTCTGGAGAGGATTTTTGATAAAGATGAACATGCTCATGAAAGAGGGAAAACACCAGTAGTGGGTAGAGATGATTGTGAGCTCTACAACTTGGGTACACAACTCGAACCTAGGGAGGTCCACATTGGCAAAGTCAACACACCAGAAGAAAAGAAATAGATGGTCGAGTTACTCACTAAATACAAAGGCATCATAGCTTGGTGCTATGAAGATTTGAAAACCTATGATCCCAATGTTATCGTACACAACATTCCTTTGAATCCAGATGCTAAACCTTTCCATCAGAGGCAAAGACCCGTGAACCCTGTGATCGAACCAATGATCCAAAAGGAAATGGAAAAGTTGCTCAATGCCAAGATAATTTTTCCCATCTAGCATTCAACTTGGGTTGCTAATTTTGTCCCTATAAGGAAGAGGAGTGGAGAGGTTTGGCTTTGTGTAGATTTTAGAAACTTGAATAGATCCTCTCAAAAGGACAACTAACCCATTTCCATCCTTTGATGAATTATTGCAAATAGTTAATGGTTCTCTAATGATGTCTTTTCTAGATGGCTACTCAGGGTACAACCAAGTCATGGTAAAGGAAGATCACCTAAAGACAACCTTCACCACAAAATGGGGAACATTTGCCTATTATCGCATGCTATTTGGTCTAATCAACACGGGAGCCACTTTCCAACAGGCTATGGATGAGGCATTCAAGGGTCTGGTTAATGAATGCATTTTTATCTATATGGATGATCTCACTATTTTCTCCAAGAACCGGGCATGCCACATTGAAGATCTACGAAAAGTCCCAAAGAGGTGTTGATGTTACGGGATCTCATTAAATCCTAAGAAGTGTGTTTTTGGGGTGACTCAATGAAAACTTCTCAGGCACATCATATCTGAGACAAGCATCTCAATTGACCCCAAAAGGGTCAAAGCTATCCTCAAATTGGTTCTACCAAATAGCAGTAAGGAATTGAAGTCCTTCTTTGGGAAAATGAACTTTGTTGGGAAGTTCATTAGTGGGTTTGCAAAAATAGTGGGTCCATTAAATGATATGTTGAAGAAAGATGCTAAAATTGAATGGAGCACTCAGGCTAAAGAAGCCTTTTAAGAAATCAAGACTATGAACGACCAATCACTTTCATGAACTCCACCTTAAAGAACACAGAGCTCAAATATCCAAATTTGGATAAGCAATCTTTTGCCTTGGTTAAGGCTGTTAAGAAATTCAGACACTATATCCTTCAGAGTAAAGTCATCGCTATTGTTCCAGATCCAGTAGTCAATTCTCTGTTGATGTAAAATGAACTAGGAGAACGAAGAGGAAAGTGGATGGCAATATTGCAGGAATTTGACATCAAGATCCAACTGATGAAATTAGTGAGAGGTCAAGGCCTCACCAGGATGATGGCCAAAACAAAACAAGGTTTGGTGTGCCAGGTGTACACCAATGAAGGAGTAGTCACTGAAATATGGTATCAAGATATAGTTTACTACTTGCTGCAAAATTGTTGCCCAGATGGATTGAATGGTTCTCAATGGAGAGCACTTAAGAATAAGAGAAGTTCATACATGTTTAAAAATGGGAAGCTCTAGAAACACAATTATGATGGACTGTACCTATGATGTTTAGATCGAATAGAAGCTGGATAGGTTCTCACAAAGTTTCATGATAAGTATGGTACTGGGCATGGATCATCAAAAGCTACAACTCATCAGATACTAAGATCTGGTTATTACTGGCCAAATTTGTTCAAAGATACTCACAAGCATGTGCGCTCTTGCCATGTTTTCCAAACCAGTGCTATTCGAGAGAAACATCTGGTGATGCCCCTACAACCAGTATATGAAGTGCATCCGTTCGCCCAATGGGGGTTGGATTTTGTGGGAATGATCAATCCTCTATCCTTTGGAGGCCACCGATACATCTTGACTACAATTGATTATTGCACGCGCTGGATAGAGGCACAAATTATGAAAAATTGTAACACTATGGTGATCACCAAATTCCTAGAAGAGTTCATCATCATGAGGTTTGACATGCCTTTTTTCCTGGTATGTGATAATGCCCCCTAATTTTCATCTACAAGTCTCATTCAATGGGCCTTCAAGAACTAGGTAATTCTAAAATTCTCATCCAATTACTACCCGTAAGGGAACAGAGTTGCTAAGTCAACCAACAAGAACCTAACAATGGTAATCAAGCATCTTTTGGATGACAATCCCAGAGATTGGAACACTTAGTTGAAATATGCTTTATGGACAGATCATGTAAGAGTCAAGAATGCCTTAGGGACCTCCCCTTACCAGTTAGTTTATAGTCTGCAGCCCGTCTTTCCAATGAACCTAAAAATACCAATTCTAAGATTCATGGATCAATACGTCGAGAGTGAGGATAAGGTGCAGATTCATCTCATGAACTTGTTGATCCTTGAAGAGAAGCAAACTATGGCCTTGGAACATGTAGCCAAACACCAAGTTGTTGTCAAGCGATGGTTTGACAAAAGAGAAACCCTAAAAGCTTTTCGAAGTTCTGATTTGGTCTTAATGTGGGACAAAGCAAAAGAAAAATCAGGCAGCGACACCAAATTCCAACGTTTGTGGATAGGCCCATTCCAGATCATGGAGATCCTAGGAGAGAATACTTTTTAGATTAGTTCTCTTGATGGAGAATTGGTCCCATTGCCAGTCAATGGCTAGTTTCTGAAGCATTATTTTGGGTCTTGACTGGTCCATTGTATATTACTATATATTCTTATACCATATTGTCTTTTCTTTGTTTTCTGTCAGTCTTGTCATCTGTGTCTTTTCTTTGGGTCTTTGTTTGTAGGAGGTGGGTGCTTTCAGTTTTAGTTGTCCCTTCTAGGTAGTCCAGGCAATAAATAAAGCTTCCCATGGTCAAAACCTTTGAGATAGTTCTGCTTTGTAGTGAGCCAGAGATAGTGATCGTAGGAAAAATATGTTTCTTTTCAGACTTCTCGGAGGATTTTATTAGAATCAACCATCCTTAACACTAATGTATATTTAAAAAGAGATCCTAAACCATGAGCTTCTCAAGTTAGGATTCCAATCATCGTCAGGAAATGCCCATGGTCGTGAAGGAAGCCAAAAAAGTTAGAACCCTTTCCTAGCTGAAATACAGACTAAAAGAAAAGAGCAAAAAATGAGGAATGCATAAAGATGAGATAAACAAAGGAATGCTCAAAGCTAGGGTAGCATAGTCTAAGCACTGCCCTGGCTTCAAAAAAAATAAAAAGAGGAAAAAGGAACAGAATAGAGAAAAAAAACAATTTCTGACGAAGCTACAAGGAGCATCAAAGTAGTCGATGTTGAAATTTTTTTGCTGATAACAAGATGCTTGCGAAAGAATTGGTCTAAAGCTAAAGCAAATCGAGTCTAAGAGCCCTCCTATGAAGTCTAAAGATCTGCTTCCGAAGCTCATTTGTAGTTGGGGAAGGGTGATTTTAGCAACCTCTGTCAGGGCTATAAATGATTGCCTGACGATAGAGCAAGGTTAAATTGACTTATGGCTGAGTTTGGATTAGTGGGCAGTAATATGGTGATGACAGGATAATCATCAACCAGAGCTTACAGCAAAGGGGTTTCGAGGGAAATTTGAACACACATGCTCACACACTGGATGTAGACATTATGGTTTTCTCTATCTTGATGATGATAAGAGACATGTTCGATCTGAAGATTTTTCATACTTGGCTCACTGTAGGGTGGGATTGTCTCCTGGTTGACTAACTCTAGGAAGCCTAGGTTGTTTCCCTTTCTTTGTCGAGGGTATTAGTTATGGTCCCAAAACCATGCTCCCCTTATCATGATTTCTGGCCTCAAGGGGCCCCCCTTCTGCTTTTCTACTTGTTTTGCTTCTTGTCCTTGGTTTTGTCTTTGGTTGTTTGTTGTCAGTTTTTGGCCTTTTCGACCTTGTCACTCTTTCACACTTTCAAATGTTTGAAAGTGTGAAAAGGCCAAAGGAGTGAAGAGTTGATGTGCCACTCATTTCCTGGACTTTTTGGCCATGGCACCTCTTTCAAACTTGTCAGAGGTCCAAAGTTTCAGAGGTCTGATCCCACGTGGGAGTTAGCCTTTTGGAGTTTTAGCCTTTTCAATGGTCTGACACCCCCGAAAGGCTGATTGCTTGGGGTGATGACATCAACCAATGGGGTGGCCTATATAAGGAACAAAGGGTTTTTTAACCCTCACTTTCACACTTGCTCTTTCGCCTCCAGCCCATTTTGCTCGTCGCTTGCTGCCTTTTTGCCATTTTGGTCTCTTGCCATAGCTGGTCATCCTCGAGTTTGTCATCTTCTTGGTTGGTAGTCTTCCCCTCCTCTTTTTATTTATTTTTTGGGTCTTAGATTAGGGTCCTTTCCTTTCGGCCTTTTTGACCTATCTTAGTTTTAGGGTTTGTGTCTTTTCAGCCTTGCCTTTAGGTTTAGGTTATTTTGGGGTCAGCCTTTTTGGGCCTTGGGGATCACCAAGGTAGTCACCATGCCTCCCCTCAATGATTTTGTGGTCAAACTCATTTTTAGACTCATTTTCAAGTCTGACTGTGAAACCCTAGTTTTGGCATTAGCGCAGAGGAATTTTTCATCAAGTGTCAGGCGTCTTTCAGCATTTCAGTGTTGTCGCACACTGAAACATACTTTCCCCTGAAACACTAAAAGTGGACTATGCCAAGTGCTAAGTGTAGCTTTATATTTTTTGGCCTTTTGTACGTCAAAGTTTTCTCTCTCCCTGGATCACCGAAAGCTCCGCTAGTGTGCTACCAAGACACCGACCTTTTTTGGTGTTGTCGGCATTGTCAACTTGCAAGACATTTCTCACCTCCATCTCACCAAAATGGCTGAAGGAGGGTTTTTTCAAGCTGATCCAATGGAACCCCTTTTCGGCCTTATTGGCATTTCAAAGGTCTAACACCCTTGAAAGTCTGAAAATACCTTTTGTGGCCCCTTTTGAGCTTAATTTGGGTAATATAATTTTCTTTCTAAGTTTTTCTCCTACCATGTTACTGATTTATCTCTTGTCCTCTCTGCATGTATGCCTGAAAAGGTAGTAGCATCACCAATGATGAAATATAATTCAAAGGCTACCATCAACCTTCCAAAGTGACCAACTTGCATGCAAGCGTAATGAACATGGACATTGGGAATGTAAGATGGAATGAATACCTAAATAAATGTGCCAGTCGATAGGATGCTTAGAAGACTGCACTTTATTGGTACATTGCTCTCTGGTGAATGTGACAGCTCACCCAGTTTCCATTCAATCGACAGACTTGATCAATACATTGGCCAACAACTATGTGCCTGATGAGCACATGGTGAAGAACAATGTTGGCGAGGTAGTCTTGGACTTGAGGCTTGACAATAGCAAGGATGTCTTCCATTTGCCCAAATGGGTTGATAAGTTCTTCAATTTCAATATCAACAAGGGAATGGAGTTCTACAATAAAGACATACAAAGGGCTCACAACATAGTCAATAATGAGTATTTGATGCAGCCTTTGCCCAAAAACAAACTAGATAGGATTGATATGAGAAGGGGGTATATGCAAGAAGATATCCAAGAAGCCATAACAATGATCAGTAGGGTGTACAAGCTTCCAAAATCTTCTCAAATGGAGCCATGGATGACCTTTTTGATCCAAAAGATAAGAGAAAGGCATCTGAGGTTCGATTAGGCCTCTATTCTAAGTGACAATTTGGATGAGAAAGTGGTTTGGGTTAAGAAAGACCCCCATTTCTACATGACATCTTATGTCATGTACTTGCTATTCGCTAGGGTGAGTTACTGAGGATTAATCAAAGTTGGGACAATAGAAGAACATAACACTTGGCCGTTCACTCTATACCCTCAATTGGTGAGGAAAGATTTCTACATGCATAATAGCCCGGAATTCAAAATAGTCAATGATGCTTTCATATTCACCATCATACGCTCCATTGAGGGAGACTATGCCAAAAGACTATCCACAAAATCAACAACTAAAGTAAAGGCCCTTGGGGCATTGTACATATAGTTCTGGACCTTCACTTACATTCGGGTGGCAAGAAGCACCCTGGCACCAAAGAAGTTACCAAGATACCCTTCTGATAGGGTAGTTCTCCTAGAGATCACAAGACAACTATCTGACATGCATGAACATATCAAGCACAAGAAGAAATATTGTTGGGATTTTCCTATTTCCATTGGCCCCCACTACATGCTAGATATGAAAGTCTGCAAGTCTTTGACTTGGGAATGGGATGAATTCCCACTGTTAACTTATAGTCTGGTGAGGTCTCATTTTGATCCTACAACCACATAATGGGGAGGCATTACATCCACGAACCAGATGTCGAAGACCATTGGGAAAATTATGTGGACGATTATGAAGTAAGAGTCTGTGATTATTGTTAGATGAGTCTAGAGCTAGCACAGGGTGCCCTTTCATTAAGGATCCCATAGAAGGCGGTGGATGCAGACTCTGACAAAATTTTGGATTCCATATATGAAATGGATAAGGTGTACACAAGGGCTATCTTGAATGCAGAGATAGACTAGGATGAAAATGATAGTATGGATTTCAGAGCTTGACATGTGGTTAAATTGACTAAATCATGGATTGCTCACCCTTTCCAAATGTAGCTGATTCTGATGAAACAAATCCTAGAGTAGCCCTCTTGAGAAAAGAAGAAGGGAGAAAAGGTATTGAAACCACAACTCAAAGAGGCTACTCCTCTAAAGCCAAAAACTATATATCGGCATGAGCACCCCACTACATATGGTTAGGCCACACACTCCAAGAAAGAAAAGACTAGGATGATCAAAAGTATTGCGCCACCAGATGCACCACTATCCAGTGACCATGATTCTCCAAGCTTGGTAAAGAAAACCAAATTAAAGATCATAGGACCTAAGCCGACTGGAGTCACCAAGGGGAATGTCTACAAGAGAAAGAAAGGCTCAATGCCCACACAAATGGATACCCTGGGGGAGGAGGATGAAGATGAATTGGATGAAGTCCCCCTCAGTAGGAGAACCCAGTCTGCAAGATTCATGAAGAAAAGGAGAGTAATGGACAATGATCCTGAGAACATGGGAGGGGCTACTCAAGGAGAGTCAGTAAATCTAGATGCCCTTGGTGATGATGAGTTTGACATCATAGATTTTGTAGGATTGCATGGCTTCAAGGAATTTGTGCAACAAGTTCCTATGTAGTTTACAAGTCTTTTTGGTGGCATAGGAGAGGACATCGAATGAAAACCTCAAGATTAAGTTGATGTTGAGATGGCCGAGGCCCAAAAGGAGACTGCAGTGTTAGCTTGTGGTGAATGATCAAGAAAGTACTGTACAATTTTTTTGAGGCCAACATGTTTTTGGTTATTTTGGGCCAACATATTGTAACTCATTCTAACCCTAAAGTGTCAAAAATATTGTATAATATGACTTAGAATTAGGGATTTTCATGATGTATAATTTTAGTACTTGCAAAAAAATTGAGCTGTAAGGGATTACGGATTGTAATAAGATTGTAGTCACTAGATAATAAAATATTAGACTCCCTATTGGTGGACATAGCCTAGGGATTGGGTGAACAACGTTAAATCTTTGTGTCTTGTGTTCTTTTTTGTGTGGTTTATTGTTTTCTGATATTGGTTATATTTTCATGTAATTGTTATTTCTACCTTGTTAATCCTAACAAGCGGTATCAGAGCAAGATTATTTCATTTGTTCTTTCATCTATTCTCTAAAGAAAGTCTCATGAGTTAGTGGGAGAGTCTCTCGATTAAGTGGGAGAAATGGAAGATGAGGGTAGGCTGAAGGTTGAAAAGTTTAATGGGTAGAACTTCCAGTTATGGAAGATGCAAATGGAGGACTATCTCTATCAGAAGGATCTATGGCAGCCATTAGAGGGAATAGCCAAGAAAGAGGCAACAATATCTCAGGAAGATTGGGATATTTTGGACAGGAAGGCACTGGGGAGTATTCATTTATGCCTGGCACAATCGGTGGCATTCAATATTACTAGAGAAATGAAAGCTAAAGATATGATGGATACCCTAGCGAAGTTGTATGAAAAGCCTTCAGCTTCAAACAAGGTATTTCTTATGAAGCGTTTATTTAATATGAAAATGGTAGAAGGTGGATCAGTCACTAATCATTTGAATGAGTTTAATACAGTTACAAGTCAGTTAGCCTCAATTAAAATTACTTTTGATGAAGAGGTTAGGGCTCTCTTGATTTTGTGTTCTTTGCTAGAAAGTTGGAATGACTATTAGTAATTCTATTTCTGGTTCTAATACCCTAAAGTTTGATGATGTTATTCATGTTATATTGAGTGAGGAAATTTGTAGGAAAAGCTCAGGGGCATCTACATCGGGTAGTGTATTGAACGCAGAAAGCAGAGGCAGAACAAGAGATAGAGGAAACAACTCTGGAAATCGTGGGAAATCAAGAGGAAAATCAAAGGGAAAGAGGTCTAAATCCAAATGGCCAAATGATTGCTGGTACTATGGAAAACCAGGTCATAAGAAGAAAGATTGTTGGTCTCGAAAGAAAGATCAAGGAGACAAACATGATGGAAACAAGGAGGCAAATGTGGTAAGTAACAAATCTGAAGAGGATGCTTTGCTCTTGTCTTTAGAAAATGTTGATGATTCATGGGTGTTAGATTCAGGGGCTTCATTTCATGCTACACCCCATAGAGGTTACTTTGTTGATTATGTCCAAGGGGATTTTGGGCTAGTTTATTTGGGAGATAATGAACCCTGTCAAATTGTAGGAAAAGGGAAAATCAAGATTAAGTTGCACAATGTGAATCATTGGCTACTACAAGAGGTAAGACATGTTCCAAGGCTGAGTAGAAATTTAATTTCAGCAGGGCAACTCACTGATGAGGGTTGCACAGTTACTTTTAATGATAAAAATTGGAAGGTTTCAAAAGGTTCCTTAATAGTAGCAAAAGGTGAGAAAGTAGGCACCTTATATATTTGTACAGGTCATACTGTTCCTTCTACTTTAATTATTTAAGAAGATAATGAATGTTCAGGAATAGTGGCTATAGTTGAGTAGGAAGAACATCAAACCATTGTTGTAGATTCTGACACAGCACTGTGGCACAATAGACTCAGGCACATGAGTGAGAAAGGTATGAAATTACTTCATTCAAATAAAGTTTTACCTGGTCTAAAATGTGTCAATATGGATTTCTGTGAAAGTTGTGTTTATGGAAAACAAAAGAGAGTTAGTTTTGTGAAGAGTGGGAAGGAAAAGAAAAATGAGAGATTAGAGCTTGTTCATACAGATGTATGGGGACTAGCTTAGGTATCTTCCCTTGGTGGCTCTCTGTATTATGTTACATTTATAGATGATGCAACAAGAAAAGTATGGATTTATTTCCTTAGACAAAAATCTGATGTATTTCAAACTTTTAAGAAATGGAAATGCTTGGTTGAGAATGAGACTGGTAAAAGGTTAAAATGTCTCAGATTTGATAATGGTGGTGAGTATTGTAGCACATAATTTAAAGATTATTGTTCCTCTAATGGTATTCGTAGGTAGAAAACTATACCAAGGACTCCACAAGAAAATGGAGTGGCTGAACACATGAACATGACAATAATGGTGGTGAGTATTGCAGCACAAAATTTGAAGATTATTGTTCCTCTAATGGTATTCGTAGGCAGAAAACTATACCAAGGACTCCACAAGAAAATGGAGTGGCTGAACACATGAACAGGACAATAATGGAGCGTGCAAAGAGTATGATATTCCATGCTAGGCTGCCCAAAAATATGTGGGCAGAGGCTATGAACACTACTATTTATTTAATCAATAGAGGCCCCTCTACTCCTTTGGACTATGGTATTCCAAAGGAAGCATGGAGTGGTAATAAGATGAGTTATTCTTTTCTCAAAACTTTTGGTTGTGAAGTTTTTGCACTTATAGATTCTAAAAATAGAACCAAGCTAGGAGCTAAGTCAAAGAAATGTGTATTTGTTGGATATGGCATTGATGAATTTGGTTATAGGCTTTGGGATTTTGAAAATCATAAAATTGTAAGAAGCAGGGATGTCATATTCAATGAGAAAGTATTGTACAAAGATCTGTTGTAGTAGCATGAGAAGAAAGAAAATGACTATGTAGTACTAGATGATACTCCAAAAGTTGATGTTCCAGTAGTTCCTTATGCTCCGCAACAACAACAACAACAACAACAAATACCACACACTGTAGTGAATGTTAGATGGTCAACAAGGCTAAGTAGACCTCCAGATAGATTTTCACCTTCATTTTATTCTATCTCATTAACTGATGCTAGTGAACTTGAATGTTATAATGAAGCTATGCAGGTGGATACAAAGCTTTAGTAGGAGTCTGCAATGACAGATGAAATGGACTCCTTGCTGAAAAATCAGACTTGGGATTTATGCAAGTTACCTACAGGTAAAAGGGATTTACAGAATAAATGGGTTTATAGGATAAAAGAAGAGGATGGAGGTAAGAAAAGATTTAAAGCCAGATTAGTCGTAAAAGGATTTGCATAGAAACATGGTATTTATTTTGATGAGATTTTTTCTCCAGTTGTTAAAATGACTTCTATTCGTACTATTTTAAGTATTATGGCTACTAAAGATTTGCATTTAGAGTAGCTTGATGTTAAAACAACCTTTTTTCATGGTGATTTGAATGAAGAAATATATATGGTACAGCCATAGGGATTTGAGGTCAAGGGTAAGGAGAGTTTAGTGTGAAAATTGCATAAAAGTTTATATGGCTTAAAGCAAGCACTTTGGCAATGTTATATTAAATTTGATACTTTTATGAACGAGAATGGATATACTCAATGTAGTTTTGACCATTGTGTTTATTTTAAGAGGTTGGATGATGACAACTACATTATTTTATGTTTATATGTTGATGATATGCTTATAGCTAGATGTAATATGGATCATATTAAGGGGTTGAAACAACAGTTAGCAAAATCTTTTGCTATGAAGGATTTGGGGGTAGAAAAACAAATCCTTGGCATGAAAATTTGCAGAGATAGGAAGAACATAAAATTAACTCTATCTCAGGCTGATTATGTTGAAAAGGTGTTGCAGAGATTCTACATGAAGGATGCCAAAGCTGTCACTACACCTTTGCCTAGTCATTTGAAATTGACTAAGGAGTTGTGTCCCAAGACACCAGAAGAAGAGACTAAAATGTCTAAGGTACCTTATGCTTTAGCTGTAGGGAGCTTAATGTATGTTATGGTATGTACTAGGCTAGATATTGCACACGCAGTGGGAGTCGTCAGCCGATATATGAGTAACCCTGGTATTGAGCATTGGAATGCATTCAAATGGATTCTCAGATATTTGAGAGGTACATCCAGTAAGTGTTTACACTTTGGGGGTTCTACTACTACTTTACAAGGCTATGTTGACTCAGATTTGGTAGGAGATATAGATAGCAGGAGGAGTACTACAGGTTATGTATTTACTATTGGTGGGACAACAGTGAGTTGGATTTATTGACTACAAAAGGTGGTTGCTTTATCCACTACAGAGATAGAGTATGTTGCTGCTACAGAGATAGCCAAGGAGATGATATGGCTTCAATTCTTCATGGAAGAATTGGGACATCCTCAGATGGGTAATTTTCTACTTATAGATAGCCAAAGTGCCATTCATCTTGTGAAGAATTCTGCTTTTCACTCAAAGACAAAACACATACAGTTACGGTACCATTTCATTCGGTCAGTTTTGGATGATGGGAAGTTAAAGCTGGAAAAGATTCATATAGATGATAATCCAACAGATATGTTTACAAAGGTAGTAACAAGGGAGAAGTTGAACTCGTGTTCCACTTCAGTTGGTCTTCTAGACTGAAAAGAATAAAGAAATAGCTGACTCTAAGGTGGTCTGATCCAGTGGGAGCCTCATATGTTAGCGGTATTGCTATAGGATCAGTCTCCAAGTGGGAGGTTTTTTAGTGTGGATACTGATCAGTCACCAAGTGGGAGATTGTTAGCTTGTGGTGACTGATTAGGAAAGTACTATCTAGGAAAGTACTATACACTTTTCCTCCCAACCTCGTCGACATGTTTTTGGTTATTTTGGGCTGACATATTGTAACTCATTCTAACCCTAAAGTGGCAAAAATATTGTATAATATGGCTTAGGGTTAGGGATTTTCATGATGTATGATTTTAGTACTTGTGACAGAATTGAGCTGTAAGGGATTACAGATTGTAATCAGATTGTAGTCGCTGAATAATAAAATATTGGACATGCTGTTGGTGGACGTAGCCTAGGGATTAGGTGAACCATGTTAAACTTTGTGTCTTGTGTTCTTTTCTTTGTGGTTTATTATTTTCTGATATTGGTTATATTTGCATGTATTTTTTATTTCTACCTTGTTAATCCTAACATACAAAGCTAGATAAAGACTCTTCTATTGGTGTCACTCTTGAAGAAGATTTAGTCATGAAGGTCCAATTCATTTCATCAATTCCACCTTTACCTCCACCTTGGCATCCAACTCCACCTTCAGTTCCACTTCAAACGCCTCCTACCACTCCAGTTTCCACTCCAGTATGAACCACTTTGTTGCCTCAGCAAGCTTCTTCATCCCATGTTCCCCTTCCAACTCCACCTCCACCAACTCATTCAAGCACTTTCCATGTGTTTCCTACACCTCCCTCCCTTAATATTCCTCCCCAGGTTCACATACCCTCACCACAGGTCCACAATGAATCAGTGCCTCAGAGCTTGTAGGAGCCAGAGAAAGAAGCAGAAGTCATTGGTTTGGAGAAGATGGAAGAAGCTCATAAAAGATTTGAGGAGCTAGATGACAGAGGGGAATCACATGCAGAAGAAGAGTCACATACTGAGGAAGAAAAATAGCAAATGGATACAGAGGAACAAATAACTAATGGGCAACAATTGAAAGATGAGGAAGAGCATACATAGGAAGAGGGTGAATAGAATATAGGAGATGAACATGAAATAGAAAAGGAAAGGGAGAGTCAAGAGGAAATAAGGATAGAGCATCTAGCAACTTCTACATTGGCTGCTCCGTATGAGCCAATAACTACTTTCTCCAAGACCACTTGGCTCACCAAAGAGATACATCCAAGAGTCAGAATGTACACATATGATGAGGCTGATATGATCGTGCTAGGGCATGCTTTCCACCAAACAACATTGATTGATCGAGCTAGAACATTTTCTTATGTGACACAAGACCAAGCAAGTAGGTGGAAAGCATAGGTGGCTATTCCCACAATGGATGTCACTACAAGTGAGATCACTCCAGACGACTGTGTCTTGGAGGAGGTAGACTTAGGGGAGCCCACCAGGGAAGGAAGCAAAACCTTGGCCACTTTAGGATTGAAGCATGCTCTTGGCTTCATGGATAAAGATGAAGAGAGGATAAAGGCTCTGATGGAGTAGAATGAAGCTATGAAGAGACTCATTTTCAAGACAGTGGGTCCAATTGACCCAAATAACCCCGAGGTCTCATTACATGCAATTTTGGAGAAGAGGGGGGAAATAAATACAGATGTTCCACATTCTTTTGTACGGGCTTGTGCTGATTGGAAGCTAGATTTTGAGAATTTTGTTAGTCTATCTCTTAGAAGGATCCTAAGGCCCTTTCAAAGCATTTTGGTAGGAATAACTTCCTTAATGGAAATCATGAGTGAGGAAAATGGTGTATAAGAAATGATCATAAACTGGTAGAAGGTATTGGATGAGCTAACAATAATAAGGAAGCAGCGCTTCCAAGTCTTGGTGAAGATATATGGGGGCTTGGAATTGGATAGTTTTGAAGAATGGATTTAGGAGATAGCAGTGGGATTCTCCATATTTGAAAAGGTTCTCAAGAGGTTAAATAAGAGAAGGGATGACAACATGCTTTTTGCAAAGGAGTTGCAGGAGTTCTTTGAAGGCCTAGACCTGGATTTGTTTGATGAAGATGCTGAGAAGACTATGTATTCAGTAAATGACATCATCAATAAGTACTTAGGGATATTATGAGGGGTGAAGACTAAAGAAGACCTCCAGTAGATGTTTTACCAAGAGGAAATTCAGAAAATACTATCTCATGAAGAAGAAATAAAAGCTTTTGCAAAGGAGTTGACTGACTTTCGAGATAGGTAGCAAGAGATACTTCAAAAGATCAAGATGCTGGACTTTGATGAAGTGCTAGAGATAGTGGATAGATTCAAGAAAGAACATCCAGAAGTGCCTCCTAGCTAGTGAGCTTTCAGTCCCAATCCAGCCAAATCTTGTGTACAGAGAATCCAATTTTGACACTTAGCCATTTTTGTAGAGCCTAATTTTCAACATTTTGGCCATATGGGTTTTTCAGCCTTCGACAAGTCCACATGTCCAAAATTTTGGGGACGGAGGACTTAGCACTTAGTCAATTTTGGGTTTTGAGTTTTTCAGACCAACAATCAGGATTTGGGCATTTTTTGGCACGTCCGAAAGTTAACTCCAGTTATCTTAGAGATCATTTTCCAGTCATCTAGGCTTCCTTTTTGGGATCGTTTGTGCATGATTTTGGGATCTCTTCCAATTGGGTCCACGTCATGAAGATTATCAAGTGCATGGATGAGTTGCAGCTCTATTTTGAGTTATCTAATGCATAATTTATTCAAATATTTGTAATGCATGAGGTTTAATTCTGTGCTAGGATAGTTTAACTAAGCTTTAGAAGTAGTTTCTTTAATGCAAGCTTTAGTTTAGATTTACTTTCTGTAATACTCCAAAAATGGGCTATAAGTTCATTAACCTCCTACATCGACAATTCAAATGAAATCGACATCAAAGTCCTAATCTAAGGCACATCTAAACATCATCGAATCATAATTGATTATCTTAAATTCTGCATCGGGGAATATTCCTAGTAATATTCCTAATTATCTTAATTATCTTTAATTTAATGATTATTTGGCGATAAATCACATTTATCCTAAGTTTGATTAATTGAATATTTTCATATTTAATTAATTAGATTTAATATTTGCCACTTAATTATGTAATTAAATTTAATTCTATCTATTATTAATTGTATTATTTAATTTTGACAATAGATCAAAATTCCTATCTTTAATTGATTAAATTCTTATTTAATTAATTAAAGCATGTTGTCATTATTTAATAATATAATTTTTAATAAAAGTTTGGTAAAATAGTTAATTAACCCATAAATTAATTATTTATTTTCAAAAATCAGTTGAGTTGAGGATAAATCACTTTATTTATTTATTTAATTCTTAATTATTATGCATATTCAAAAGAAACAGTTAAACTCCAAATCAGAAAATCAATGCAAGTTATTGACTTTTTGGAACTCAACATCCTTTTGGAGTTCAAAAAGCTGATCTAAACTCTAATTTGAGTTAAAAAAAGCTGTTTTTGCATGATTTTGAGAATTAACTATCTTTTATGATCAGATAACTCAAAAATCAAGATGAGTTAATTTGAGTGATTTATGGCTTTTATTCATGCACCTCCAAAGCCCTAGATTTCTATAAATTAAGGCTTTAGCTCTTCACAAATCATCTCATATTTTGCACAATCACGCTGGAGAATTGGAATTGAAGAATCAAAGCTCTTGCGAATCGACATTTTTGTGAGATCAATCTTGTTTTTGCATTAATATTTCATATCATTTCTAGATTAGCATAGCATATCAATTTTTCATATAGATAGTTTCATATCATTTTATCATTCTTATTGCATAGAAAATATCAAAAATATAGATCAAATTGCATTCAAATCCTTCATTTAGGTGTCGTCTAGGTCACTGATCTCGATTACAATCTGAGAACATTAATCTCGCACCTATTAGAAGGCAGTAAATCGCTTGGTTAGATAGCTTTCAATTTTGCACGATTTTGATTATTGCTAACCTCTAATGTTTTACTGAGTGTTGTGTCTACAGATCAGGTACAATTTTCACACACACATTTCTGGCGCCCACCATGGGGCCCTGAAACGGGTTTCCAATTCAATTCTTTCAATTTCTATCTTTTTATCCTCGGGATCTATGCAAAACTATGATTTTTAATTTTGTCCGTACATTTGTCGTATGAGTTTCTGACAAATGTCGTATGGGAGCATACCCACTATCATATGATACTCTACCCACTATCGTACGACAGTCTATCGGATCGTGACTCATTTCATTTCATACCCACTGCCATTTGAGAGATAATCTGTCATATGGTAGCATACCCAGTGTCGTACGAGTTTCTGGACTGTCGTCTGAGAGAATACCCACTGTCGTATGAGTTTCCGTACCAGTTTTGACTGTCATTTCATTTTTCAGAGCAGAGTATCAGATTTGATTTTTATATTTCGGCTAACTGCTAATTTTGACAATTGAAATTCTCTATTTTTGATTGCTCTCTGCTGGTTTTGATTGGGAAAAGTGCAAGAATTGCTAAAAATCAAGTAAAATCTACTAAGCGCGTTGCGAGGATCACCAGGTATTCTCCTTCATCTAATAACATTTTGATTTGGGCTTAAAATAAATCTCTTATGTGTCTAGCTTGTGTGCGTCTTCTCATGCTTTTATTCTACACACTTGCATAATTTGATACTAGGTTGTGATCCCTTAAGGATTCATTAAGTAGTCTTAGGATACTTGTGATTGATCTTGATTGCTATCTTGGGTTATTGGACTCACTAATCTGCTGGCCCCTCATTTCCGCCCCGTGGTTGCAATCTCAGCGCCATAAAGGGAGGGGTCAACAGGACAGAAGCGTTAAATGTTCCACTTGGCAACCCTTTTGTGCTTTTAGGAACTCACTTGTTTTCTAAGTTGGGGACTCATTTTTAGCTTGTGTGAGGTGTTAAGTGTCCCACCTTGTGGACTCATCTCATATTTTATTTAAGCGTTAAGTGTTCCTCTTTCTACTTTTTGAATGCTTTTGGTAGATTTACTTTCGGAACATATATCTGTGCTCACATAGTAATTAGGCCCTATGAACACTATTCGTGATTCTTGAGAGATTGGATTCCTAGCGAAATCTTTCTTGATGACGGAATCCTTGTAGGTAGGGAGGATACTTAGTGCATTTCACATTCAACTTGGTTAGTGAGTCTTCTCTTATTGATCGACACATTCTCTCTCTGGAGAGGTTGATAGATCACGTGGGGTTGATATCACGAGCTTTGGTGAATCAAAATTGGTTAGTGCGTCTTCTCTTATTGATTGATACATTCTCTCCCCGGAGAGGTTGATAGATCACGTGGAGTTGATATCACAGACCTTGGTGGAACAAAACTTTTCCTTAGCATGTCGGATTAATCTACTTGCTTTGTTTGGGTTAAAAGTGAAGAGGTGTCAAAACCTTGAATCTGGAGCCAAGTCCCCTTGTAGTATACTATTGTGAGTCATCTTTAGAGAGGGTTAACCATAGCGGACAATCCCTTCACAGGGAAAACTGCATTGACGAAACCTCAAGCGGTAATAGCCATTTTCACCATGGTAGTGACAGTCGCTATATAAATGTCCTTGTGGAAGAAATCTCCACGGGTATGGTTCATTGTTGGGTTGTCAGATCTCCCTAGCAGCTCTTGAAGATTAAGTTCTCGGACTGTGTCAAAACCCTGGTGCGCCAGGATTGGAGTTCACCCCTTTGAATCATAAAAGTTGCAGAGTCAAACCATTACTAAAAACCCTAGAGAGGCCAATTTTTCACTTTCAGGTATATGTGCGTTATTGCAAAACTTTTTCAGAACATACACAATTAGTACTCTCAGGGATTAGCACAATTTGGTCACTTGATTGTTCATGCGCAAGGTTGCTTTTGCCCTTGTTCATTATTTTCAGACGTGCTTGGAATCACTTGCTTGCTGTTCTATGTGCTTGTTTATCTACTTGGCTATTAAAAATGATCAAATCTAGTATAACCTTCAAAATCTGGACAGTACAATTTGCAAACAATCCAAAACTGAAAACCTTAAATTTTGCAAAAATTGACGTAAAGTTCTTTCTGGAGTCAAAAGTCATTTCGAGAAGTCAAAAGTCGTATGACTTTTTGTCAAATGTCATTTCAGTAAAGCCCATATGTCGTATGATTAAGAACCCAGTGTCGTACGAGTTTTCAAACTAGCAAAATTCAAGAAGCCAAAAATTGTTAGCAACTATCGTACGAGTTTTGTCAACTGTCGTTTCATATCTACCCAACTGTCGTACGAGTTTCACAACTGTCATTTCATTTATACCCAACTGTCGTACGAGTCTGCAGAGTGTCATTTGGAAAAATTTGAGAAAGTTGTCAGAAATTGTCAAATTGCAAGATATCCAATGTTTCCAGCCTAGATCCAGAATCTGTCAAAAATATCATTGTGTCAGGAACAGAGCAGTAGCTATTGAGCATTCTACCATTTTTTGAGTTTGATCTTTTGGATCCGATCTAGTCTTCTGTTTGATCAATTTGAGTCCTTTTTATCTCGTGTCAAAACCTTGTCATAACTATCAATCTTCAATCAATCTTCAAAAACAGACTAAGTGTTGAGAACTCGTGTCCGCTATCTTTTGGGCGATCTATCCCATACATCCAGGGCACAGTTTCCTTCACCCACATCTCATCAGATCTTCAAAACTATCATAATCTTGACAAGGTTGCGTCATTCGATTTTCTCGAATCAAATTGTTCTTCAGTTGTCTTCATCCTTTTCTTCTGTTTCATTCAAAGTTAATGGTGGAGACCAGAGCTTCTTCGCACAAGAAATCAAAAGAAACATCTCAGAACTTACTTTTGACCAATACCCTGGGTCCAACTCTTGAACAACTCATCAAGTCAGGTATCTACGAAGATGACGGTCTCGGTAACTTTCGATTAAAAACTGGTTACATACCTCCTCTATCAACTCACAGAGGTAATCAACAAACTCCTCCTCAATCTATTCCAGGGAGCCCAAAAACTCCTACCATGTCTCAAGCAGGGACAAACCATGGTTCTCTAGGAGGAGGATCCTAGGGACACCATTCTCAACATAATGCTGACCAAGACCCTACACCCTCTGAAATCCATCGGTGTCAGAATGATGATGAATTCAAAAGAATGATGAGGCATTTCTTGAAAATGGATAGAGAGGCATACTTTTTGCAATTAGCCCAAGAAGGAGCTAAACTTCCTCCTCACTTCAATGTCGAAGATATCATCATGCATGAGGAAGAAACTCCGATGACGGCCATAATGAACCAGCTACACGCTATGCAGGTCAAAATGAATAAAATTGAGAAAGAGAAGGAACCCAAGGAATTCTCCATGGAGGCCCTTTGTCCTTTCCCTTTTGACAAAGACTTGTATATGCCTCCATTCCCAAAAAGAGTGGAGATACCAAAGTATGACAAATATGACAGACACTCTGATCCTCAAGATCATGTCAGAGAGTTCTGTACGCAATCCATGGAATTCATGCATGAACCGACTTATCTAATGCGTCTTTTTCCTAGATCCTTGGGAGGAGCATCCATTCAGTGGTTTTCAAGATTACCTTCTACGATCAAAACTTTTGAGGAATTGATTAAATTGTTTTATCAACAATATTCCTACAATATTCAACATCTGATTACCATGATCGATATCTGTAACCTCAAGCAATATCCAGGGGAATCATTCCTAACTTTTCTCAAGAGGTCGCGAAAGAAGTTTTCTTTATATGCTAGACCAATTCCCGAAATGGAGAAACTTGAAATCTTTATCAATAACCTTGTTCCAGAGCTCAACTATCCATTACAAATGCAAGATCATGTATCTTTTGATAAAATGGTGGATAATGCAATCAAGATTGAGAAAGTACTTGTCAAGAAAGGAGAAATCACACTTCAAAAGGACAAGTCTGAAGCGGGATCTAGCTCAAAAGATAAAAACAAGAGCTGGAATAGAAACAAAGGTATCATCTCTGACGGTGTTGTTGACACTATCCACACCCCATCAAAGGCACCGGCCTACAATCTCACCCTTGCCACCAAAGCCATTGAAGCTTCAGAGCAAAAATCTGTTGAACCATCTCCAAAGAAGCCATTCAAATGATGGGATAATAAATGAAAGTTTACTCCTCTGGGAGAATCTTTGGAATCTGCTCTGAGGACCCTGATAGCTGATAACATGATCTCTTTACCACCAATCTGAAAACCTGATCCGGATCCAAAACTATATTGGTGGAAAGATAATGAATTCTGTGCTTTCCATCGGACTAAAGGCCATAGAACTAATGGATGCTTCCATTTGAAGCATACCATTCAAGACTTGATAGATCAAGGGGACATCACAATCGATAATCCTACCAGCAATAATGATCACACATCATTTACAGAACCTTTTCCACAACATGGCAAGGGAGTTTCCACTTCTCAGCCTAACATGGGGGCAAAAGTCAACTATGCCTACCCTGGAAATGATGCTGTCATCAATATGGTGGAACCATGCCTCTTTGAGAGCTGTAATGTCATCACGATTGTACGAAGAGATAGAAATCATTCCTCAGCTAATGCAGTTACTAGATCACAAGCTCAGACGCATCTGAAAGGACAAACACCAAATTCATCTGATGTCCCTAAGATACCTTTCAATCTCACATCTGCTTCTAAATAGAAGGTTGCCTTGAAATCTTCCAATCCAAAGGATACCAGACCTATATCTTACAGCATCGTACAACAACTCCAGCATACCAATGCCAAAATCTCTATGTTTGAGTTACTTCGAATATCTCCAGCTCACAGAGATATCCTAGACAAAGCTTTGCTCGGCTCTAATGTTCCTGATGATCTAGATCTAGACAGGTTCCAGACTATGGTTGGTCATCTAACATCTCCTCAATATATCTCCTTTTTAGAAGAGGATGACAACTCCCTAAGTCACCCACATAATCAGCCCTTGCACATAGAAGTCTTGATCCAGAACCATCGAGTCAAACGTGTGTTGATAGATGGGGGCGCAGGCCTCAACATTTGTTCTTACAACTTAATCACACAGTTGGGATTCTCACAGATGGCTATTGATACTCGAAAGAAGATCACCATAAAAGCCTATGATGAACAAGAAAGAGCTTCTAAGGGCACCATTGTCTTGCCCATCCGGGTGGGTCCAGTCATCAAAGATACCACATGTCAAGTGCTTGATCTACCATTGGCTTACAATATCCTTCTAGGGAGACCCTGGATACATGAAATGGAAGCTATTCCTTCGACATACCATCAATGCTTGAAATTTCCCTATGAAGGAGTGGAGGTTACTATCCCAGCTGATCTGAGTACAGCTTACAATACATTGAAAGAAAGTGCTGATAAACTTGTTCCCAATAACAGAGAATCTTCAATCAAGCAACAAAATGTGGCTTCCACATCTAAGATGGACGACATTGCTAAAGAGATAAATATCAAAGAAAATGGGATGGGAGAATACACTATAGAGCCAGTCTTGTCTCTGACATCTCTCCCAATCTCACCTAAGTCGTATGGCCAATCCTTGAAGCAGTCTAAATCAGAACCTAAGGAACCTATGGAAGCATACAAAAGACATTTTGTGGTGGAGCAAGTATCTAAACAAGAATTTGAAGAGGATGAAGCTGTGCTGGCATGGCTATATAAAGAGGATTCTGAATCTAAAATTGTTCAACCTAGTGAATCTATAGCATCTACAGTCCCTTCTAATTCATATGGTCCAGGAAACAAATTGATAGCCAAGATGGGATATTCCGGTCAAGGACCTCTAGGAATTAGGGGAAAGGGTCTTGTGATCCCCATTTCACATATTGGTCGAGCCAAAAAAGATACTGGTGGCATAGGGTTTAAGAAGAAACCCTATCATCTCAAAGGTGGTTGTTCTCATGTCATAGAACAAATTGCACCCGAAGAACCCCTTCTTAAGAAAGAAGATATAGAACCCTCTGATGATGATTCAGATAGCTCTGAACTTATCCCTTATGAAAAATTGCCTAAAGAGATCAAAGATCTTCTTGATGATACAGATGATACTATCAGAAGAATTAATGTAGTAGAAACACAAGAACCTACTGTAGCGCAAGAGATGGTTGCACCACAAGAACCAGCCAATCTCGAAGGCAATCAAACTGATCAAGAAGCAGGGGGTAGTTATTCTGACACTGATTCCCATGAATATGAATTCAAGTCAGAGACTGAGGGTAATCCTTCTTGGGGTATTCATCCTGATTTCACACATTTTCTAAGATTTCCTAGAGATTCTGAATCAGAAGATGAGTCAAATGATTATGAATGGGGTGCCATTCCAGAAGAAGATGAGCTTATAATAGAGAAATCTATTGATGTTATTCACCAATATGTCTCTCAACCCAACGTAAGTCTAGAGAGAAACAATGAACTTAATGTGTCTGATCCACCTATGGCTGAAGAGGACTCCCATGATGACGTTGAGCCTATTCACGAATTGAACATTTTGAGCTGTAATATCACCTTTGAACTTGAGCATCAGGTTAGGACCAATGATGACATGTCCACATCCGTGAACACCATATCCCAAGCCTTTCCCACTTTGACTATCCAACACCCTGATCTTATCGACCAAACTTCCACAAACCCAAACCATGGTATGTATACCTTCCCAAATGACTATGCCCTTGCCTGCTACCTCAATGCAGTTGATCCTATGAGTACTTCCATCAGTGAACCGAGCATCAGCATGACCGAGTTGGACATCAAATATCTTAGTCAGAAAAACAAGAGTAAAAAGAAAAAGAAAAAGAGTTCTGAGGGTGAAAACCACTTTGTGGCAGTCTCAGAATCGACAAAAGTAAAAAGAAAAGACGTATCTGAAGGTGAAAACCTCTCTGAGGCACCTAAGGATGAGATATTTGATGTCCTTCCAAGTCATTTACAGGATAGATCTCCAGTTCTGATTGAGCCAACTCAATCCATCAATTTGAGTACAACAGAGGTACCACAATTGGTACATGTAGCACAATCTCTATCAGACGAAGAGAAACAAAACTTCACTACCTTCTTATCAGAGAAAAAGATCAACTTTGCATGGAAATATTCAGATATGCCAGGATTGGATCCCAATCTCATTATGCACCATCTATCCATTGCTCCCGGAGTAAAACCAATCAAACAAAAATTGAGAAAGATGCATCCTCATGTTGCACTCTTAGTCAAAGAAGAACTAGAAAAACTCCTAAAAGCTGGATTCATCCATGTCATAGACTACGCTGAGTGGATTTCCAACATTGTACCTATTTCCAAACCAGATGGTTCCATCAGAGTGTGCACGGACTTTAGGGATGTGAACAGAGCATGCCCTAAGGATGATTTTCCACTGCCTAACATTGATATGATAGTGGACATGACTGCGGGCTATGAAATGTATTCCTTAATGGATGGCTTTTCTGGGTACAACCAAATCAAAATTGCTCCAGAAGATCAAGAGAAAACAGCTTTCACATGTGCATGGGGAACTTTCTATTGGAATGTTATGCCATTCGGACTCAAAAATGTTGGAGCTACATATCAAAGAGCAATGACATCTATTTTTCATGATATGATGCATAGAACAATGGAGGATTACGTAGATGATACCTTGGCAAAATCCATGATTAGAACTGAACATCTAATAGACTTGAGCATGATCCTCGACATAATGGAAAAATTTAGTCTTCGACTAAATCCTAAAAAGTGTGCTTTTGGAGTCACTTCTGGAAAGCTCCTAGGATACATCGTCTCCAAGAAAGGCATTGAAGTTGATCCAGCTAAGGTCAAGGCTATAATAGAGATGCAACCTCCCACAAATATCAGTCAAATGAGGACGTTGCAAGGTAGGGTTCAATCTATCAGAAGATTCATATCACAGCTAGCGGACATCTCACAGCCTTTTACAAAAACATTACATAAAGGTGTGACCTTTGCATGGAATGAAGAATGCGAGAACAACTTTAAACATATCAAGAAGTATCTATCAAATCCACCTATATTGATGCCTCCTATTCATGGGAAGCCATTAATATTATATGTCTCCGCAACAGATACATCACTGGGGGCATTGCTAGCACAACATGATGAGAACAAGAAAGAAAGAGCCATCTACTATATCAGCCGAACTTTAGTGGCCTATGAGAAGAACTACTCAATGATCGAGAAGGCATGTCTAGCTATGATCTTTGCATCACAGAAATTGAGACACTACATTATAGCTCATACCACTCATTTGGTAGCTAAAATTGATCCACTGAAATATCTCCTAAGCAAAGCTGCCCTCACAGGTAGACTAGCTAAATGGGTCATGCTCTTGAGCGAATTTGACATTGAATATGTTGAAAGAAAAGCTATCAAAGGATAGGTCATCACTGATCAATTAGCTGAAGCACCACTGTTTGATGATACACCCATGCAAATGGAATTTCCCGATTCCTCTATCATGCACCTCTCTTCTAGAGCATGGCAGTTATTCTTTGATGGCTCCTACACACAGAATGGATCCGGAGCAGGCATATTGTTCATTACTCCTCAAAGATACTTGATACCCAAAGCATTCAGATTAAAGTTTCCTTGCACAAACAATATTGCTGAATATGAGGCACTTCTCAATGGTATGAAAATGGCAATACAGTGGAGAGTTATAGAGATGCACATTCATGGAGACTCACAACTGGTCATCCACCAGGTCAATGATGTGTACCAAACCAAAGATGAAAAGCTCATTCCTTACAAGAGAATGGTCGATGATTTAAAGAAATACTTCATCTCTATCACATTTGAGCAAATACCCAGAATGGAGAATAAGGCTGCTGATGCAATGGCAACATTATCTACTCTTTTACAATAGCCTGAACATGAACTACGCTATGAGTTCCTGGTGGAAGCCCTATCCTATCCTACATATGACTCCCCTGAAACCCGCATGATCTGCACTATTGTAGGTTATGACTCATCTTGCTACAAAAATTTGTTCTCCTATCTTCACGACCAAATCATCCCTGACTCCTTTAACCATTTTGAGAAATGAAACCTTATCCGATCCGCATCCCGATATGTCATCATTGGTAATGATCTGTACAAACGAGGTCTAGATGGTACACTGCTTAGATGTTTAGAATGGGAAGAGTCTCAATGTGCATTAGAGGAAGTCCACAAGGGTATATGTGGGTCACACTCGAATGGGTTAACGTTAGCTCGAAAACTTATTAGGGCTGGGTATTATTGGCCTGAAATGGAAAAAGAAGCTATTAAATTTGCTAAAAATTGTCAACAGTGTCAAGTACATGGCAACTTGATTCATGCTCCAGGGAGAGATCTGATTCCCTTTACTACACAATGGCCTTTTCAACAATGGGCATTTGATCTCATAGGTGCTATCCATTTGCACTCTTCTAATGGACATACCCATATAATCATAGCTACAGATTATTTTACAAAATGGGTAGAAGCAGTTCCTCTAACACAAGCAACGGGGAAAAAGATCTCTATGTTCATCCTGAACAACATCATTTGTAGATATGGGATCCCTCACTCTATAATCACAGATAACGGGGGACAATTCAAAAACAAGGACCTAGATGACTTATGTGCCAAGTTCAAAATTACTCAACATTGGTCATCTATCTACTATCCTCAAGGGAACGGACAAGCTGAGGCTTCAAACAAAAATCTCTTGAAGATCTTGCACAGAACAGTGAATAAAATAGGAAGAGACTGGCATCTGATGATCAATCCAGCTCTCTGGGCATACAAAACTAGTATCAGAACACCTATAGGGGCTACACCTTTCGCTTTAGTTTATGGGTCTGAAGTGGTACTGCCTATTGAGGTTGAAATCCCATCACTTAGAATCAAAATGCATGGACTTGTCACTGATGAAGACTACAGAGTGTCTAGGTTACAAGAACTTGAATTACTAGATGAACGCAGGCAAGCAGCGTATGATCATCTCAGAGTGTATCAGAAAAGAATGTCTAGAGGCTACAACAAGAAAGTCAGACATAAAGAATTTCAGGTTGGCGATCTAGTGTTGAGAGAAAATCCTAAAAATCAATCACATCGAGAACGCAAGGGGAAGTTCGAACCCAACTGGCTGGGTCCCTTTGTAATCATTGCTACTTTTGGCTCTGGTGCCTATCAACTCTCAACAACTGAAGGAGAACAGCTCCGAGAACCAATCAACGTTCTCCATCTGAAGAAATTCTACGCTTAAGGCATTCAGTGCTTGGTAAATGTCCTGAAAAAAAATCTTAAAAATTAGAAAAAGTCCTAAAAAAATGAACATCTTGGTGAAAACCTAGCAATAGGCACCTTGATGATTCACAAAAAAATCAAAAAATATCAAAAGTACAAAAAAATTGAAAAAATGAAAAATACAAAAAAAAAAAAGAAAAAAAAGTGCCTTGGTGAAAACCTGGAAACAGGCACCTCGGTAGCAAAAATAGAATCTCTACCAAGATGGTGAAAACCTGGCAAACAGGTGCCACTTGTTCCAAAATACTCCATCTATCAGCACAATCTTGGTCTTTCCCAACTTTCAGTCTTGCTTTAGTTTGTACATATCTCCCGGTTTGTTTCTGCATATCCTGGTTTCAATAAGTCGGTCTATACACCAATCAGCTCAAGCGTCTGTATCCTATCAATGTTCAAATTTGGGGGCAATCAATGTCATATCCTATGGCCTCCAATGTATCTTAGACGTGTCATATCTAGCCAGAGTCCTTTGAAGCTTCATGTGAGTCAGTCAGTCAGTCTTGTCTCCAGAAAGGATTTTGCATCTACAACAATCAAACATCAAAACTCAACTGAAAACAATCTGTGCTTTTCATGCTTTTATCTCCTTGTATGCTTACTGATTCGCATTGATATTTTTGCATATTGTGTCCCTTCGAGCTCTTCGATGATGTCGTTTATAGGATTTAGAGAGTGATGACTGGGGGCATAATCTTTTCTTTGTCTTCTGCTTGTATGTGAAAATCTAACAACTTTGAAAATTCTGGATTGAAATAGTGTCCGACTGTAAGAGCCTCTATCTCGAATTGGATGGCCATGCGTACCTCGACCATTGATACCCAGACAATTTAAGGAAGTTTGATCTAACTATTATCTTTTTGAGTAAGTTCTTTCTCCTACTATGGAACGCAAGCTTGCCTAAGGATGTGAATGATAAAGGGTCACTACGGGTAATTCACCTTGGATTTAGAATGATGTCTTGACTGTTTGATGTGTTTGTAATGCAAGGTGTACTCAGGTCATCACGACGTTTATGTTTTGATGCTTGTACAAATTGCTATATCAAAATGGATATGATATTCAGGTCATCCTGGCGCTTATGCTTTGGTGCTTATATCTAATCCGACATTCAAAAAAAAAATCAATATTCATATGTCCATGGTTGTATAACCAGTGGGTGTTATCTTGATTCTTGCGCATACAAATCGATATTCATATGTCTATGGTTTCATAGCTAGTGGACATTGTATTGATTTATCCGGTTACCTAAAAGTTCAATGATGATAACAAATCGACATATGATCAGTGACTAGGTCCTAGGTCTTAGGTTGCATTTCATTTTGCATGTCTCATTGCATTTTACAAATTTGTATGATCTCACCATGACTAAATGAACTTCAAAAGCTTAAATGATTCTTCAATCACATCTTCAAATCTAACAAGAGCTGAACCTAACTCGAAGGTCTCTTAACGGAATCGAAAGCAATAATCCTCCTGGGTCAACCATCTTTTTGACATAAGACTAAGTACTTGTCTTCATCAACCTACAAAACATATCATGTGTATCGTTGCATTTACATATCATATCATAAACATTTATTGCATTACATTTACATCCATTGCATAAACATACATATTTCCATAATCACTACATCTACATAACATTCATACATATGAAAGAAATTATCGAATTGCATTGATCCATACATACATTCTACACTACTCATAGCATTCACATCACATGATATCATCATACGTAACAAAAATGACAAGTACACATGATGTCACAACCAAAAATATCGATCTCATCTATATATCAAAAATCTCAAATAGTCAGGGGTGCACTACTGGCACAGGGTACAAATGAATAAGCTCCGTAGAGCTATCAGACACAACGATGTATCAGTAAGAAAGTAACAAAAGATCAAGAGAAGTCAACTGTCAGCATGCTCCTCTGCATCTGGTGGAGGAGGAGGAGGTGCATCTGGTATCACCTCCGCTCTCGGTGCCCTAGCTCCCTCTGATGCTGCCATATACTGAGAATAGGTAGGCACTCTCTGTGCAGCAGGGACTACTGCATAGTACGCAGATACATAATATGAGGCCCGCGCTGTCTGATGAATCACCTCTGCCTGTAATCTTTGTATCTCGGCATGCTGCTCTGTACGCTACCTATCTACCTCTCGATGCCTCTCCTCTAATCTGGCCTGCTCTATCTTCAGGTCCCGGACCTGAACTGTAAGCCGTCTGATAATCTTGGCCGAAGTAAGAGGAGCCGCAGGCTCTGCATCAGTTGCTGGCATATCTGTGTCCTGTGCTGGCTGATCTGCATGTGAAGGAATGCTCATCCTGTGCACCTTATGACGTCTAACCTCAGCACCCAAATCAAATGTGTCATCCACACTGGTCCCACCTGGAAACTGCTCAGCTCCTAGAACATCATCTACAGATCCTACTCCACCCAGTGTGCCACTCTCACCTCGGCTCCGTCTCTGTGTGCCAGAAGATGTGCCCACTGTAGATGTAGGAGGACGTGGAGGCCTCACATGTCCTAGTGCTCTCTATAAAGGAGTCATAGCTCTCTGTCTCAGAGGAGTAGGCTGTACCACCTGTGGTCTCGGTCTTGCTCTCATAGGAGCCCCTGTAACATCCATCGCCTCCTCCATGGAGGGTATCAGCTCTGTTGGATTAGAAAATTGGTGTACCCGATGATCCGCAAGCCATGCCACATATGCATCTGTCACCCCGGCATCAACAACCTGTGGAAGGTAGTCCCAATCCCTACCAATAATTTGGCTATACTCCTCAGCACATACAGTATAACTCAGCCGTGGTGCCCATCCAACCCTATCTCATGCACAATGCGGGCATAAGCAGTATAATCCTGCGGGACATCCTGAATGCATCCATACTGACGCCAGACTCTGGTAATCAAAAATCTCTCCAAGACGGTGGAGGTCCGTCCTATCAATATCCTGCTCTGAAAAATGAATGACAACTGCTCTCTCGCAGTAGGCCAGGCCTCTATCTGTACATATGGTCTCCAGATCACAAAGGTCATGTCATCCAAGCATCAACGGAAATACTTGGTGTGACCCATGCGAACCTGAGTAATGTAGCCAGCATACGTATATATAATCGGCTCCTGTGGCTATCGCTGACTCTGAAACACTGGTCTCAAAAATGAGATTTGCTCCCAAGCCCATATCTGCAGTACCACCGCTCCTGAAGCAAATGTCTTGCAGTCCTGATACACGACCTCGTGCATCTCAGAATACAAGTGCGCCAACAGACACTGACCCCAGGCAAGCTCAGTCAGTGTAGCCATCAAGAGTGCTACCATATGTGCCCATCCCATCAAGAAGCCGTTCTGCTGACGGCCAGGCATAATCAACTCTCCGATCATCCCCGCAATGATACACTCTAGACGATGTGTCTGACCATATCTCTGCACTAGTGTCTCCCAAGATATAGACCCAGTCAGCTGTGTCTCATCACCGAATAGTCATCTGAACGCATGCAGTCCCCTCGATCCTCCACTAACATACTCGGGACGTCGCGGAGCATGGAACGGAATGCGAAGAATCCTATAAACATCCTCAGGGGTCACAGTGATCTCCCCAGTCGGAAGGTGGAAAGTCTGGGTCTCAGAGTGAAACCTCTTAATCAGGGCAGTCAATAAACCATGATTTACCCTAATATCGGGTAAATGAATCAGGTGCTCAAATCAACAGGCAGCGAGATGAACCCTCATTGGGTCTGGCAAGGCAACACATAATCTCTGGGTGGCCGGATACGAATGGTGAACATGTACATCAGGATATGTAACCTAAATCATAATGCAACAGGGTGTTTTGTCAGAAATTCAGTTCGAAATAAGGCCAAAATATCAGAATGACACAGTTTTTGAAGTTTCAGAAGGTAGGGAAAAGTGTCCGCAATCAGGCAAAAAGATCAGAAAAGTTTCATTTTTGACCTAAAACTGAGTTTTTCACATGCTATTTTTCAAACGACATTCCAGACTGGCATGAAATGTCGTACGACATTCCACAACATACCAAACGACATTTCATAGTCGTACGACATCGTACTTTGATTCATACGAGTTTCAAGGGACCCGATGAAATGTCGTATGACACAAGGGTCCCTATCATACGACACTTGGGGCATGAACTAAATGACATTCTACATTCAAATGAAATGTCGTACGAGTCTGGATTGGGACTCGTACGAGTTTCTGCAGATGCGAAAATTAAAAACTAAAAATGCGTATGAAAAAAATTAAAAATGCTATAAAACATCACAAACATGCATTTTCAGGGGGGAACAGAGGTCCACCTACCAGATGTCCATACTGTCAAGGTCTGTCATGTCTCCGACTGCACTCAAAATGGTGTGAACTCACAGGTACCTTCAGTTCTTGCTGGTCTGCCATTTTCTCGCTTAGAGGGCTCCACAGAATCTCTACAGTCAAAGGGTTGAAATGAATTGAAAATGACCCTTCCGGCCTTTATATAGCTTTTGACCTAATTTTTAAAAGTGCTCCGTTTTCCATGAAAATTGCACCCCTGGCTAATTTCGACGTTCTGAATTCATTTTCGGGATCAAAATTGAAATTTGAGATCGTTTATTATGTCAAAATCACGATTTAAAATTTTTGGACCCAGGACGGTCTACTGCTTGCATAATCGACCTTCAATCATCACAGAAATCCAGTATTCAACTCAACTGATTATCTAACATCAAACTATCAAAATTTCAACTTGGCCAACCATGGTCAACTCATGGTCAAACCTAGTCAAACTTGGTCTTTTAGGACCTCCAAACGATGCAGAATGCATTCTCGGACGTGTATAACCACTTCTCAAATCAATTAACATGCTTCTAAACTATCAACGCTGACTTTTCTTGTCAGATTTCAATTTTAATCCCGAAGGGGGCATGGTATTGCACATCATTCAAAGTCTGTAAATCTTAAATTCTATTGATCAAATCTATCAATATCTTTCATTAGTGATCAAGACAACAATCACGTCTAGTCGCTGATTCATCAAAAGTCCTCATCGCTCGGGGCAAATCTATCATCACTTGGGGCATATCAGATTCATCGATCCATATCAATCTGGTATTCTCCTAATCTTGTAAACTGTATCAGTTTTTGCAACCATCAGATCATAGTGTTCTTTCCTTGGTTCTTCGACAACTGAAGGGTTTGGATGTGATACCTGCTAGTTCTGCTAAGACAATCGAGTCTAGAACGGGTCACTCACTTCTTATCAATCCTAAGGTTCAGAATCAGGTGTTTTGACACTTTTTTGCAATCATAGGTTTATTTTCTGCTACAGTGAACATTATCTCTGGTCATTCAGGACCTCCTATCTCAATATCTCTCAATTGGTTTCTATCTTGAGATCGGTTTATCTTTCGAATCAGTTTCATATCTCTATCAAACACAAACTATCTTTGAACCATTGCGCTTCGCACAGTAATTCAAAGAGGGGCAAAATGTAATACCCCAAAAATGGGCTATAAGTTCATTAACCTCCTACATCGACAATTCAAACGAAATCGACATCAAAGTCCTAATCTAAGGCACATCTAAACATCATCGAATCATAATTGATTATCTTAAATTCTGCATCGGGGAATATTCCTAGTAATATTCTTAATTATCTTAATTATCTTTAATTTAATGATTATTTGGCGATAAATCACATTTATCCTAAGTTTGATTAATTGAATATTTTCATATTTAATTAATTAGATTTAATATTTGCCACTTAATTGTGTAATTAAATTTAATTCTATCTATTATTAATTGTATTATTTAATTTTGACAATAGATCAAAATTCCTATCTTTAATTGATTAAATTTTTATTTAATTAATTAAAGCATGTTGTCATTATTTAATAATATAATTTTTAATAAAAGTTTGGTAAAATAGTTAATTAACCCATAAATTAATTATTTATTTTCAAAAATCAGTTGAGTTGAGGATAAATCACTTTATTTATTTATTTAATTCTTAATTATTATGCATATTCAAAAGAAACAGTTAAACTCCAAATCAGAAAATCAATGCAAGTTATTGACTTTTTGGAACTCAACATCCTTTTGGAGTTCAAAAAGCTGATCTAAACTCTAATTTGAGTTAAAAAAAGCTGTTTTTGCATGATTTTGAGAATTAACTATCTTTTATGATCAGATAACTCAAAAATCAAGATGAGTTAATTTGAGTGATTTATGGCTTTTATTCATGCACCTCCAAAGCCCTGGATTTCTATAAATTAAGGCTTTAGCTCTTCACAAATCATCTCATATTTTGCACAATCACGTTGGAGAATTGGAATTGAAGAATCAAAGCTCTTGCGAATCGACATTTTTGTGAGATCAATCTTGTTTTTGCATTAATATTTCATATCATTTCTAGATTAGCATAGCATATCAGTTTTTCATATAGATAGTTTCATATCATTTTATCATTCTTATTGCATAGAAAATATCAAAAATATAGATCAAATTGCATTCAAATCTTTCATTTAGGTGTCGTCTAGGTCACTGATCTCGATTACAATCTGAGAACATTAATCTCGCACCTATTAGAAGGCATTAAATCGCTTGGTTAGATAGCTTTCAATTTTGCACGATTTTGATTATTGCTAACCTCTAATGTTTTACTGAGTGTTGTGTCTACAGATCAGGTACAATTTTCACACACACACTTTCAAGTTTTAGTTGCAACCAAACCCTAGCTACGAAAATAAGAGCCCAACTCTATAAATTGTAATAAAATGATGCAATGAAGGTCAATTTGATCATTAATATAACGTATATAGTTGGTGCTTCATTCATGGTGTGATTTATCTACTATCTATGCAAAATTTATGAATGTGTGAATTTTTCATTCTTTATTTGAAAGAGCCAATTGGTTGTTTAATGATTTTAAGTCAGCGATCTATTAATTCAGTATTTGCTGGTAGAGTATTGCCATGTTGTGATGAATTTCTGAGAAGATTATTCTTTGGTGCTTGAAGATTAACTTGTCTCACGTGTGTGCACATATGGGGTGGCTTTGTGATCTAATGAGTTTTGGCTTATTATACATCTGCATTTTTTTGATTCCATTGATGATTGCATCCATTTTTCTGAAGATTGTGACATGATTTGATCTCTATTTTGTGGGTTTCTTCATCTTCTTGGTTATTTAATTCGCATGGTGGTGTGATGCTAGCATATGTCCATTAGGTTCCTTTTCAGCAATTTCATTCGAATATCTTCTTACCCTACATCTCCTAACCCTCCTTGCAAGTTATTTTTAGTAGATTAATTAAATTAACATTGCTTTCATTCCTAAATCTGAAAATCGTTTAAAAAAAGAGAGAACTTTTGGTTTCTTAAAGTTTGTTTTGCAGTTTCCCTTGAGAGAAGAACCAAAAAAGGCCTCCTTGTTAACAAATTCACATTTGTCTTCCATTGGCCTATCCAATCAGTTGAGACCCAGCTAGAAGGAACCTTGAGATTGATTCCATCAATCTTCCAAGAGGGGAATTTTCTCACGCAAATTCCTAGCCATTATATTCGTGTAAAAATGATGCTCAACAAAAGGTTTATTCCCAAACCCCTATCAACCCATCAATTTCCCTCTTTTGCATGTGCATGTGCCAAGATTGAAAGATACAAGCTTGGAATTACACAAAGAACATGGAGGCATACTAGTTGATCTTTCATTGATATGAAAAAGAAGGGTCAATGCTGCCCCATCCAACTAGGCTTGACACTTTTTTGACAAAATTCTCAAGGAAGGTTTTGTGTAGCATATGGATCATAAAAATGCAACTTTCATCTACATCTGAAATTCCTAGGTCAAGGTTGCACTGACCAAAATTGAGCTCCTTATTTTAGCCTAGATTTCAGATATTGATTTCTCTACATCTCCTCTTTCTAGATCTGTAACCTTATTCAAGTTTTCATGTGCATGTTAAAAAATCTCAAATTTTCATCTTTTGCCCTAGATATAACTTTCAACTTACACATGCCCTTACTCATTTTCAACTCAAATAATGACTTCTAGATCCACCTTGTGCCCAATCATTTTTAATCAATTGAGGTTGAGACAAGTAGACCCACTCTCCTTAATGTAATCAATAAGAGGGAAATATGTTTAGATCCTAGTTTGTATGCATAAGATAGTGAGTACATACACCCTATTCCTTTTTCACTATTACAATATGTTGTTCCTAGGAATGGTAAGTGTTTTATTTCTAATTTTAAGTCTCAACCTTTAGCACAATTTGAAATGAAAAATTTAGGGTCAACTAGAAACATTATAGGAATGAAGATAAGAAAGGACAAGGCTAGCACAAAGCTTTGGTTGGGTGAGAGTAAGTATGTGAACTCAGTGTTAGAGAGATTTACCATGGAAGCTTGTAGATCATTCTTCACACCTAGGACATTAGCCAAGAAAATAATATTTTTGAAAGAAGATCTATAGAAATTATGTTATGAAATTGAAATGTCACACTACATGCTAACATGCACATAAAGTTTCACATAAAATAAATTGGCGTAATGGACATAACAATGAAATTTTGATAATGTCATACATCACACATAAGAAATCAATATAAAAAATAAAATAACATTTTTCCAATAAAGCACAAGAAAAATACTTACAAATCACGTGATATAGAAGACATAATGAACCTACAACAAATTGGGACTATGTTGGAGTACAATGATCACTAAGAGGGGAGAGGGGGGCAAATCAATGTTCAATTTTTTAAACTTTTAATCAATTTTTTTAGACATGATTATTTATGGAAAAAGAAGCAAGATTTAAATGAATAAAACATATAATTAAATACACATACAAGCATAGAACCAAAGTTTTCATGAGTGGAAAACCCTTTACAAGGGAAGAAAAACCACTTGTAAAATTATCTCACTAGCTTATCTGATATTTTTTTTTTGTACAATGCCTCACTAACATTATTATCTCACTGATATTTTTATTATGCATCATTGGAAAGGTGTTTGACTGAAAAATAATGTGCTTCATTGACTATTACAATAATTTTCTCAATTAATTTTGAAATTTAACACAAACTATCATCTTTATTTCCTTCATTAACATATTTTGGTCTTGCATCACCTGAGACTCATAATCATATATATACAACATAGATCTCAGATCTAATACAATATCATTATGCATATAAGTGTTTTTACACACAATGAAAAATTATATGAATTCAAAACAATGGCTTGTAACCTTTTAAAAAATGTTGCTATACAATTTGTATAATAATAGTATCTCTGTAATAGAGTACAAAAATATGTTTCCTTTTCAACACCACACAAAAAAATCTCCCTTCTTCTATATGCATTCAAAGCTTTTATAATGTCTTTCATCTTCAAACTGAATCAAAATTTCCATCTTCTAACTATTCCTTAGCAAGTAATAGTTACAATCACATAAAAAAATGATTAACAAAAGAAATGCCTTGTTTTTTCATAATAATGTATCAACATTGTGCTTTGATAATATGAAACTAAGTAATGATTGGAACAACTGAATCTTAACATAATATGTTATACAAATCACAATGACTAACAAATGAGTGAAACTTGACAAATATTTACAATCTAAACAAGGGTTTCAAAATTTAGTTAGTTCATTGACCCAACATAGTGTGACTCAACCACAACCCATGACATTCTAACAATGACATAGTTAAGTACAATGATAGTCTAAATATTAAGACTTAATGGAGACCTGAACTAGGGTTATGAAATACAAACCCTTAACTCATTTCATTTTCTCAGTATTCAAACCATAAAAAAATTAAAACATGCATTTAAACAAAACTAGATAATTGAAAATGTTTTCAAGACCTCATTTATGAAAATGAAAATTCATGGTTCAAGAAAACATACACCTTTTTGTTGTGGTGATGTTCATGGAGAGATTCAGACTGCAACTACCTGTTCATGCCCTAGGTATTAGACACCTCATGAATATGTTTCAACAAAATGCCAAAACCAACTACAAATCCAAATTATCATGCATTATTCCAAAAATGTCATGCATCATTCCAAAACTATCATGCCATTACCAAACCTTTCTCGACCAATATTTTCAATTTCCTAACTATTTTGGGCCACACCCTAGCCCGAGCTCAAGGGATTTTAAAATGAGCGTCAAAAAAGATAAAAATGTAAAATGAGTTTTGAAAACCTCTTTTCATGGCCATATACATTAATGAAAACAACCTTGCAATACCTTATTTCATATGCTTGTGACTGTATCATCAGAAGATGGAAGCACTTCCATTTAGGATTGGTTTAGCCCTCTGAGTAAGTGGTTTGGGGTCATGTCAAACGCATTGAATGTGTCTTTGACTTGGATCTAGCTTTTTCCCCTGTCCTGCCCTATTTTCCACTTCTTTCCTACCTGTTTCTAGTATCTTGCTCTGAGATTTTGAGGTTCTTGATCTCAGGGTCAAGGTTGACCTCGACCCTGGCCTAGGGTTTAAATTTCAAAATCCAAAGATTTTTGAATGTCAGGGTTCAGAAAGAATTATTTCCCACTTCTGGGTTCGTTGTTTTGGGCTTCAAAATGGTAACTCTTAAAAGATATTTAATTTAGGTCCACTCCTAGGGGTATGAGTCTAATGAGAATTTATTTCTCATATGTCGGCCTCTCTAGAATTTTGTGCCCTAGACTAGTATATAAGGAAACCTTCTCCTCTTATTTCAATTAAAGCAATAAAAAAAATAAGAATAAATCATTAATCATCAAGCAAGAAGGAAGAAGAAAGCATTCAAGCAATCATCTATTTTCAAGAATTCAAGCACTCAAGCATTCAATTCATCAAGGAGATCCATTGGTAGCCATTGAAGGATTCAAGCTCTATGGAGCCCTCTTGTTGAAGATTTCTCCATCCATATCCATTCAAGCTTCTTCCTATTCCAAGATCCATTCAAGATTGGTGTTAAAGATCTAAATTTAATTGATTCAAGACATCCTACATCCTACAATTCTACATCCATTTGGAGCGTCCATACTTGTGGATTCAAGGATTCGAATCCTCCACAAGGATTTCAACATAGGCAAGGTGAATTATTCTATTTACTTTATTTATTACTGCAATTTCAATTCTATTTCAAGGTTAATTCCAAAATTGGGGTTTGACCAAGGAAAACCCCCCATCCAAACAAAAAAACCATTTTTCTTGTAGGTGCAGGTACCAAACAACAAATTACATAGAAGATTCAGATACCCTTTTCGACAAACTTTCAGGATCCGCAAATAGAATTTTCATTAGAGAAGTGTAGGTCAAGATCGACATAAAGGCGTCAAGGTTGACCTAACTTAGAAAAGGAAAAGATTTTTGGGTTTTCTCTATCTCTGTGTTTTTGTTCCTCATCCGGTTGCATAATTTCCAAAAACTCAGTACGGACACCAGAAAACAACAATTTCCAGATCTGCTATACTTTGAGGTTAGTATTTGTCTTCAATTCATTTCAATTAAGATTTTAATACTCTATTCCAAAATGGAATGTAAGGTTTTCATCTTTCTTCTTATTACTAATTGATTGATTCATTTATGCATTGACCATTTTCTTGTGGTTAATCTATTTGGATCTTTCCTTTGGGAATTTGGGATTAAGAAGAGAATCTTACCTTCGCCAACTCTTCTATATGCAAAGGATATATTTTGGCATTCACACACCACATACATATTATCATTATCATTCTTATCATTATTTTATTCTTTATAGTGATGTCGATGACTCTTTCATGCATTTTGGTGAAATAAACAATGAAACCCTTAGTCAATTAAAGTGACTTATACTATACTTTCTTTTTAATGACTAAAAGTCATTAATATTAATTAATTATTATCATTGATATGGGACTTGATCCCTCTCATTTCTTCTTAACTAAGTTACAAATGAACATATGTGGAGACGTGCCTATTTCATGAGGCACATATAGTATATTCAATTTCCATGTCAATTTTGAATCATAAAGCTCCTTATCATAGAACTATTTTCAAAGGAAAATGATATGCATGAATCATCATATATTATCTAATAATAACAATTATATGAACATGATGGGATCAAGAATGAAATAGGATAGTGTGTGTAGGCTAGCTCAATCAATATAGAAACTCATCTAGATAAGTTGTATATGGATTGAATCAAAGAAATGATATAACCATGATCACAATATCCTCTTGCATTTGACATTAATGCCAACACATTCTAGAGGGGTCAATATATTATACCATGATCTAATGATCAAGTTATAATCCACAACTATGTTCTCTCATAAATATAACATAAGGGTAGGATGAGAGAATCATCTAGCTCAAATATATTTATTAAACTCAATTGATGATGTTCACAACACAAAGGGAGACTAATGTAATAGGCTGGAAAATTTAAAGATATAAAAATTAGGAAAAATGAAAACAACATTTACTACAAATAATGCATACTTACTAATGAAAAAGTGGTAAATATCCCCCTTAAGGACATAAAAATAAGTAAAATTCTTCAAAAGAGGTTTCCATGCTTAAAGTACAATTCCTCCGTCAACTGGGATGGCCTAATAAGTCATTTTATTGCAAATGCATTCTTCCCAAAAAAAGATAACATGTTTGTTAGGTTTGATGAAGTGACAACACAAGAAGTACAACAATATCAAGGGATTTGTTGAAAATAATTCCCACAAAAATGACTACTATATGATGAATCAAAGCACTATTGTGTGCTTGAGGAAAACAACATCTAGAAAGGACACTAATGCCTAAATTGGGCACTAGTACCCGAATGAGATACAAGTTCATACGGAAGACACTAGCATACCATTACCTAGGTTTCTTATTTTGGTGCTAAAGTCCAATTTTAACATTGGAATCCTACTTTAGTGTTAGCATGGACTATTTTGTGTTTTAGTCCCTTTTTTCATGTTGTAGTCTTGACTAGATACTAGATGCATGACCATTTCTTTGTCTTGGAGTTAGAAATAATGCCTCATACCCCCAAAAAAATATTCAACTCAAAATAAACTAAAAAACAACTATAAATGATTGGAAGATGAAGGTGGACAATTGTGCCTAATTTTTGAAACATAATAAAATGGAAATGACATTTTCAAAGAATTGGTAGGTCCAAAAATGACTCCAAAATAATTTCAAGGACATGAGGTATGATGGATGATATTCAAAACTCTAGACTAGAAAAATGATTTTAAATTTTTAGCAATATCATAATTGAATATTACTATCACATTACATTCATTTTAAGCCCAAATTAAGGATATTTGAAATTCATTTTACAAATGTGCCAATAATAATGAAAAGGGCATGAAATGGAATGTGTATTTAGCAACAACATTAGTACATTGTAAGTAAAGAATACATTATCACAAGTTATGTGTATAGTTTATAATCCACCCAAATACAAGGTTCTAATATAAAAATATAATTACATATGTGGACTCAAATGTATTCAATTTTACATCTTGCAACTTTATTATAAATGAAAAATTAATAAATATATTCTTGTGTATAATAATATTCCACTCTAATAGATCTATTAGTCCCCAATGGTGGTTGTTTTAAAGACACAACATTACTAAGACAGGGTGGGGTTAAATCAATAATATGATAAAAAAATTAAACTTTTAACTGTTTCTTATGTTAAAACCTTTACTTCATATATTTGCAATATTATAACCTTGAAAGAGAAAAACATTCCACATAACTTCACAAGATTACACTATTATAGGTTTATGGCTATATCGAAGGAAGTTAACTACTCCCTGTGAATGATAACGCTTACAAGAAGAGACTACAACCTCATAATATCACGAAGAACAATAAAGCATCAACTGCAACACAAATGAACCATCAACAAACTTTATCTCACTACTTCAAAAAGACTTCTAGCTCATCTAAATGTAGATACCTTCAACTCACTTCAGACGGTATGTATCAAACATTTTGTTCACACACATCACAACACCACACACCACTAATAATTATACACACTTTCAAATGATTGGATCTTCCATTTATATCTTCTACAAGCTCAAACAAACTTCTCTAAGTCAACTAGGATGAAACATATGAATTTGAAATGTGCATCAGCCAAAGAGATTGATCCAAAACACTTTTGTGGTGGAAGAAAAGTAAAAGTGGACCAAGGAAAGAGATAAAAATGAATAAAAAATCATTAACAATTTTCTCCACGATGTCTCAAACCACAAAGCATTGGCACAAATACTCCAAGTTGAGCAGACAACCATTTAGCCTTTCAATCGTTCAATCCAATCACCAAATAATACTAGAATAGTCTAGAGACATCATGAGGAGAACAAAGGAATATCAGATGACATTAAAAAATATTCCAACACCATCCATTCTCATTTTTACATCCAATTAAGTTGGTGCAAACACATTGATATTGAGAAGCCTACAACCATATACAAAATGATCAACTAGTCTTGAGATATAACAATTAGATTCATGCTTGCAATATAGTTGAGCATCTGAGAATTGAAGGGAAGTAAGATACAAAAAACATGGAAAAAATCTCCAAACCACAAGAGAAGAGACAAAAATTAAGTGAAATGAATAGCATTTTGATTTCTTCTTTGATACACACTAGATTGTCACAATATTGTCTTGTATTTAGTCATCTCTAACTTTCTCTACGTAAGAAATTGTGACTTGATAGTTTGGATATTAAATGTTTTAAGCTCTACAAAACCACCTCCCAAAATGTATAAGAATATATGGAGAATTAGAGAAATGTGATACAATTATCTGAGCCAAAGACATCAACATTTCACACCATACTTTATTTCTTTCATCATTCTATCAATCAAAATCTTTTTGACATCCAACCATGAACTTCACATGAATAACCATTTTTACATCAAATTATGAACTTCAGATCAGTAAACCCAAGCATACATTGTGTTGGTACACATATTGACATCCAAACATGAACATGTATCATCTAGAAGGTTGATGTCACATGCAACCATCCTACTCTCAACAAGATAATCAAATATTGTCATCAAGGAAAACACATAGACTTCTTGCAACAATGACAACATACCGCTCCATTTTGTTAACAACTTACTACTCTATGTCTTCAATAATAATCTCCATCTCAACTACATACATAGGTTTCCATTAAAGATATTAGGATGACATAATCTATTGATATGATAAATATGTCAAAGGTTGACATCAATGAAAACATACTTCAATAAGTGGAGTTTCATTTAATCATATGGTACCCTTACATCCACCCCATCAGACTAGTAAATAGTTGCATGGGACAAAATAAATACTCAAATAAAAATGGGGAGTATGAATTGTACATGCCCAAACACTTTGCATAAAAATAGATGTGAATAATTAAGGTATCGTCCAAACACAACACACAACCAAAGATGATTTTGGCATTGGATACAAAATCCAATAGCAAGAAAGGTGGAGATCCAGAGGGAAGACAAAGGGAATCATTACAATAGCTCAAAATTATGGTACGAACTTGAGTATTAATTATTGTTGCAAGACAAGGGGAACCTAAGTGACATCCACCAACTCTAAAGTATGAAATATACATGAGTAGATTTTTTTAAAAATAATCATAAAATACAAAGTAATGTAGATAAAAAAAGATATAACATTAATTGGTTTTGTTTCATATTGATAATTCTTGTTCTAATTTATTAATATGTTTATATCATTTGATGTTGTCATACTTGAAACTTATCATAAATAAAATAGGTATCTTTAATTATGTAGAGTTGTGCATGAAATTTCCCTAAAACCTTAATGATTTTCAAGAGGAAATTTAATCCTCAGGGGAGGATGTGTGTAATGTAATACCGCGGAACCCTTGAGGATAAGAGATATGAAAATATAAAATGGTGTGGATGTATTTTTTATGAAACATTAAATTCATTCACATGCAACATGCAAATTTCTAAAACTCAAACCTCAAGACTAGGTTAAACTATCACTAAGCAACACTACACAAGTGGAATACTAAAACCCAAAAACTCAGTCAAGAAAGGGAAAATGTCTTATAAAAATTTAGGTATGATATACATGGTTCTTTAAGTCACCTAAAACCTTCCTTGATGTTTCAAAACTTAACTCTAAAAAATAGACACTTTCCTAGGTCCTAGGCATCATGGATGAGCTTGTTCAAGAATTTAATTGTAATAAAATACTATAAACACCATCCAAACTATCACTAAACCTTCTTAAAAATCCTCTAGGGGTTTCATGATTCTTCTAGCTATGCAGGGAAACTATAATAGATTCAATTGAATGCTCTGAGATCCTAGGATCCTTTCTGAACTAAATTGCAAGACTAGGGCACTCATAAAGGATACCAACGCCTAGAATGGACTATGAATTTTTTTATAAGCTATCCTTTCTTTCCTTGGTGAAAAATTTACATGCATGTGTCTAATTTTTATTATTGTTTTCCTCTAGAATAACAGACTCACATTATCATCGTTGATCTGCACATGTGTACTAGCCAATGAGCTTCTCCACTTCGTTTTAGGATCTCTAGGAAACCCTAAAAATATAGGAGAATTATAGATAGAAATTGATACTTGGATTGATAGATATCATCAAATCATTTGGGAATAGAGCATGCAAAGTGTCTTGGGGGTCACCAGGTGAATCCTACAACCAAGGGAAATTTTGGGTGGGCCCTAAACATGTCCAATTCACCTTAAAATTCCCTAATTTATACCTAGAACACTTAAATACATCTAAATTATTTGAAAACAACATTGCACTTTACAATGTATGTTGAGGTATCTAAATGGACCTATAATGATCCTAGCACTCACAAATCCTACCTATATTCACTTGAACTAAACCAGACTCACATAAAAACAACAATAGGTGAAAAAGAATTCCTCAAGCCACAAGAATATGACATCTATATTCATGTTAAGCCCCAAACCAAGTGTTCCTATTAAAGAAACAAAGATGCAGTATGTGCTCATGAAGATAAAAAATAAAGAGGTTATGCATAGTACCAACATCGACATACCAAATCTAGTACAAATGTATATTAATAATATCCAATTACATAAATCTCTTCATGGACTATCTAATAATACAATTAAATATATACAAGCTTTTGAATCAATTAAATTTCTTACACTGTGACATGAAATGAAGAACATAGAGTGCAAGGAAGAAGAGAATGAGAGGTTTGCCCTCAAAATCAATCTTGAATCTAAGTCCAATAGTCTCCAATAGTGGTTCACAAAACCATCTAGCCATATGGAACTATTAGATCCATACCACCATGCTTGTGGAGATAGTCACACTTCCCAACAATCATACAAAGGATACAAGGAAAGAAAATAGTTTTACACAATGCCAAGTATGATGCATAAACTCGACATGAAGAAACTCAAACATGTAAAAGGCACAATTGACTGCCAATATAAAATCCACAATCCAAAATGCATCACTATCATCATACAGAAATAATCAATCAACTAAGATGTGTAGACATGTATAAGTAAACATCAAATAATGAGTACGCATCCTCAATTGATAACAATAAAAAAAAGGAAGCACCAACAAGAAAAACACTAAAATTGGCATACAACCTATGTCACAATGCAATAACCAAAATGTTCAAGAACAAATAAATCCATGTGGCAATACTCAATCTACAAGGACATAGATACTATATAGTGCAAACTATAGGGAGTTTCATCATGTATGCTTGTAAGGATGCACCACACAAAACCAATAATTTCTCTCATATGGTTGAAAATGATGATCATACAAGAACTAGAGCCACATAAGAAGGTATGTCTCTCTAGATAAGTCCCAAAACTCCATGTGGGGGCGTGCCTTCCCAAGTTATCCTTAGCCTTGTACTAACACTCAAGGCATGCTTGGAGAACCACTTAATTAATGTTTTAACCCATCCCACATTTTAGTTATCACTTGATTAAGAAACTATCCAATGTGATTGCATCTGGACCAATTTAGGTCAAGTGTGCATTGGGAGATACTCCATAGACCCACTCTACTACCTATTCCTAAGCTCATGCTAAATCCTAATGCAAGACATCTCAATTACATCCAATTGTATCAATTATAAATGTCATTTTCATACATAACCATGACATACTCAATTGACCATAATGACAAGATAATGGATCTCATTTGATCCCATCTCAATCATATATAATATCATCATTATACAATATAGTTTCATCTCAAATCTATTGGAGTTGATGAGAAACAAACCAAAAGCTCCCAAGAACACCTACATGCAAACACCTATCACAGAAAGAGAGAGAAGAAGAAAGAAGCTATGGAGGCCTGAACACATTGATCCACGAGAGAGGAGAAATCATTCTTGATGTGCAAAAAAAAAATTTGCAATTCAATAATGAATAATTTGTTACACAATCTGTTATGAAAATAAAGGAGATCAATCCTTATAAAAGGAGATCTGAAAACCTAAAAAGGTAAAACCTAGGTTGCACAATAATAATTAATAAAGTGATTAATTATTATATGCCTAAATTTTAGTTTAAGTAGAAAGAGATAATAAGTGACTTAGTAATTAAATCAAACATGATTTAATTAATAAGAAAACACTTTATTACTCTAAGACCCCCCCTTAAGATGAACTTTGGGAGAAGCTAAAAACGTAGAAAAAACTACTGAAAGAAAATGGGTCCTGAAAACAAAAGGCTTGATCAAGTACCCAAGAACAAAAGAGAGTCTCTGAAAAGTGGAGAAATAGAGAAAACCACATGGGAAAAACTCTACTCCAAAAAGAGACAAAGACTAATTTGAAGGACTGAAGAAGCCTCCAAAACTAGGAATGTTCCAGAAAATAGGAACAAGGATGAACATGTAGATCATCGCTAAAGTAAGAAGTTGCAAACTCTGTCAAGAAGTAACTGATGATCTAAAGATCCTCCACTGAAATATGACCAGGTAGAAAAGACTATAATATGCATGAATGCCCTCAAATGACACTACTTGAATCTAGAGGCAAACAAAGGAAAACAAATGAAGTCAAAGATACAGAATACTGTAATATACATGAGTGCCCACAAATGAAACTACTCGAATCAAGAGGCAAACAAAGGAAAACACTCGAACTTGAAAATACAGATGGCATAAAAACACCAAAATTCTAAAGAGCTGATCAATCAAAGTTGGAAGAGTGGGTACAAAAATAGGAAAGAAAAGAGTTTCCATATGGTAAATGATCCATCTCACCGGAATGCATAGGTACCTAGTCACTACATCTACCTAGTACATAGAATCAAATACTGAATACATAGCTCACACTATCAAATCAAGGAAGCAATAGAACCAATAGTAGAAACCCCACCATAATGCTGACAAGGGAGTAATGACAGATACACTAAAAAGATCATCCAATATGAACTGCATGATGAATATGAACCTGAAACATCAAAGGTGTAGAGAGAGTACAAACACAAATAAAGATACCTGAGGCTAATGTCCTTGGAGGAACGCTCACATGACAAAAGTAGATGGACAAAAAAGGCACATCAAACCCCCTTGGCACTTTATAATGGAGTGTGAATACATAGAGAACAAACATGTGCAAGATCCCATACATGCAAGAGAATGAAACTTTATCTCAGTGCGTGTGCATAAAAGAGTGCTACGAAAGTGAAGTATACTCTGCTAAAAAAAGAGTGAAGGCTTCTGAAACAAAAGAACAGCCTAAGACAAGCCATCCCTCAAAAGGAAAAGATTCCAGGACCTGAAACATCCAAGATATCCACCAGATTGCAAAAATGCAAAAATATGAATAAAATGTACTTGGAGAAAATGATGGAAAAATGACTCACAACACTGGAAATATCTCTGAACAAGCTTTCCAATGATATATCATTTTCCCAAAATGGAGTCTGGATGCACAAGATAGAGCTCCCAGAGTGCAAAAATGAGCATATGGGTTTGACAGTAAAAAACACTATCAAAAAAGAAAAATTAGAAATTCAAACCTCCAGATTTGGATAGATCTTAGAACCAGCTTTCCAATGGTATCTCGTTTGCCCAATTTGATGGCCAAATGTCCGTCAAGGCTCAAATCCGATCGGGGGCTAAAAAATTGGGCCCCTGGTCGCCATATGACCAAGGGCTGAAGCTACTGCTGCCATGGGAATAAATTTGATGACCAAAAAAAATAATTCAAAATCACATGCGCACCTCGAGATGCTTGCTAGATAGTACAGTTTTTGCCTCAGTTTACGTACCATGGCAAAATTTTTTTGCCTTGATTTGCATGTTGGGGAGTAATATTTTTATTTTATTTGTGTACCAAAGTAGTACATTTTTTGTCTTGATTTGCGTGCCAAATTGGTACAATTTTGCCTCAATTTACGTGCCAGGGTCGTACGACCCGACATGCAAAAAAAATTGCTTCAAAATACAAAGGCATCTAAATTGGACATGCCTAATATGGATATGGGGTTGTTGGGGCGCTGCAATCTCAATGGCAAGGTCTATTTGGGCCCAAAGTGCCTTGGGATGCATGCTGGGGGTCAGTTGTAATTTTTTTTTTTGCCACATATTCTAACTTTGTTCAAATTGGACAAATTTTATATGGATATAGGGGTTCTTGGATGTTGTGAACATACTCATGAGGTCCGTTTGAAGTTAAGATGACTAGAAAAAGAGGTTCCCCTAGATCTGACATAAAACCCTCTAAAAACATAGATCTGACAAACACGGCTGAATCTCTCAAGAAGAGGACAGGGGAAAACATATCTGAAGCTCTGATACCATATTGGAGTTGATGAGAAAATAACCCACAGCTCCCAAGAACACCTGCATGCAAACACCTGTCACATAAAGAGAGAGAAGAAAGAAGCTATGGAGGCCTAAACACATTGATCCACGAGAGAGGAGAAATCATTCTTGATGTACAAAAACAAAAGTTTCAATTTAATAATGAATAATCTGTTACACAATCTATTATGAAAACAAAGGAGATCTAAAAACCTAAAAAGGTAAAACCTAGGTTGCACAATAATAATTAATAAAGAAATTAATTATTATATGCCTAAAGTTTAGCTTAAGTAGAAAGAGATAATAAGTGACTTAGTAATTAAATCAAACATGATTTAATTAATAAGAAAACACTTTATTACTCTAAAAAAATCAATCAAATCCCATTTTGGACCCAAAACCAGTCTAAGAGGCCATTCACCATTGGTGGACCTCCAAAAATGCATAAAAATTCAAATTATTGGAAATAAAAAACAAAAAGAGACCCATTGTAGGAAACATGCATAAGAACACAATTCCAAGATAAAATTCTTATAAAAGGAGATCTGAAAACCTAAAAAGGTAAAACCTAGGTTGCACAATAATAATTAATAAAGCAATTAATTATTATATGCCTAAAGTTTAGCTTAAGTAGAAAGAGATAATAATTGACTTAGTAATTAAATCAAACATGATTTAATTAATAAGAAAACACTTTATTACTCTAAAAAAATCAATCAAATCCCATTTTGGACCCAAAACCAGTCCAAGAGGCCATTCACCATTGGTGGACCTCCAAAAATGCATAAAAATTCAAATTATTGGAAATAAAAAACAAAAAGAGACCCATTGTAGGAAACATGCATAAGAACACAATTCCAAGATAAAATTCACCAAAATTTCATTACACACAAAATTGGGTAGCATTTTTTTTTTGATAAGAATAGATTTTCAAACCAAAAATGAAATCTTTTAATTTAAACACTAAGATGATTTGATTTCAAAAGAAAGTATGTTCTATTTGATTAAAAAAATCATTTGCAACAATTTCAAACAATAAGATGGAGTATGGAAAGATAAATCTATTTTCCTACCTCTCAATTTGTTAAAACTTCAAATGAAGATCAAATTGCATGTACCAAAAATGAGGGCTAAAAAATGAAGTAGTAAGAAGCATTTTCCAAGACAAATCTAATGAACCATCACCCATATAAATCTACCCAAGTAATATCTCAAACTCATCAATCTAGAACACTATTTAGGGCTTTTGAGAGTACATTGAATAAAATAGGTTGTGTTAAAAAGAGTTCTACTTTCACAATATAAACTCACTTTTGAAGTGGGTTTAAATAATATTAAAATAAATTTAAAAGATAAATACAAAATAAATCCCCACTTCTCAAATCCAATCATGGAATTCTCATAAAATCGGATACAAATATTGCATGGCATATTTCACTTGCAAATATTAAATTACTTCAATAATATTAAAATGCCACTAATATATTCATTAAATTGACAATATTTCACAAATGACAAACAACCATTATGGGTCTTACATAAATGTGGAATAGAGTATACTAGACATACCAAATTGGTAATTAGAGGTATAAACAAAAGTAATTAAGGAAATCATCCAAATTAGGAGCAACACTTATGGATAGGTAACAATGATGACTTATGTGGTATCTCCCGTGACCACCATCAAGGATATGGGCACACTCAAACCTATGGCGCTAGGTGGAGTTGATGCCTTGTACTTGTAATCACTAAAATATTCACGTGTCAATTGTACCTACTCATGCATATATATAAATACTTAAAATAACATAGAATCATTGGAAAGAGATTTTAACATCATATGCATTCTCATATATTCGAATGATACAATACCATCTCTCTCACATCTAATCATGAATTGATGCACCATACTAATAATTTCATCTAACAACATTAAATAACCACATCAATATTATTTCAATGCAACAATGAGCATATAAAGTTTCTCAACTCGGGGTCAACATCATAACATCGTCATCATTATAATCCACTAAATGTAACATAAATATCTAACTACATTGATTAGCATTTAATGTCATAAAGCACAACTCTTCTTTGTTTAATAATTAATCAAATTCAATTTGTATTTCCATATTAACACTTTCATTCCAAATTACACCAATATTCTATCTTAACAAAATTTTCCAAAGCCACAATCACAAACCAAAATGGGTGGAATATCACACCACGACCAATTCATAATCATAATAAAAAGTGCAATCATTAGGTTCTCACAACTAGGCACATGAAGGAAAATTTGCATCCCAATATAATAACATAATCCTTATCACCATGAAGCAATCCAACACATCACAAGTTTAAAACAATCACAAAACATATATCTAAACATAGCATAAGGTAAGCACTCAAAATTATATACTGCAACAATGAAGTATCAGAAACAAGATCAAATTTCCACAAATGATCCACATCTAAATTGAAAAGAGAACAACCACATGCACAATGTAAAGTCCATATCAAGAAGTACAAAATGCAAAAGAGAAAATGAGATAGGCATTACAATGTGGGACCCCATTTGCATTTTTCCTATAGACTCTATGTTTTCCCATGGATGATGAGAAAATTGAATTATGATTTGATTTTTGTGGATGTTTATATAATTATTATACATAAATAAAGTTAAATTATATGTTTTATTAAGGATATAAATTTTTTTTTGGACTATGTAATGGTGTTGGTGCATTATTACCAGAGATGGAAACTTATTGTGTTTTTTAATGTCTTATGCACAATTCTAAGTAGATATCCTATATTAAGAATTGAGGAAATTATTTCTGATTGATATATAGCATCATTATGATAAGAATATTTTACATGATACATGTCTTACATGTTTAAAAAGAGCTCGATGCTTCAACTATTGATGTAGTCAATTATATGAGATACTAACACTTTTTGTTAAGTGGACAAGTATTATGGCCAATGGTTACAAGGGAATTGTACCATGGCTCACTTTCTTTGTATATTTTCCTATGGATATTGATCTCAATTCACATAGAGTTAAAGAGATATAGTGTGGAATGTGTGCTCTTGTTACTTTTATAAATTTATGTGTGGTGATGCAATGTTATGTAAATTTTTTTAATTTGGATTTATTTATTTATATTTTAGTTTTTGTGACTCTAAAAGAGTTTTTAAGTGTTCAACATGTACCTAGGGGTTAGACATGGGATGATGGAGTAGTTAGGACCTAAAAAGATTATATCTTGTGTTTTTATTTGGGAAGGCTTGAGAGAAGGAAAGAAGAAGGAAGGATTTTGTTTTCTTCTTCAACCTTTCAACCATTGAGAGAAAATCTTGAGGTTTGAATACTCTATTATTTCTTGTATTTTTATCTATGTAAATATTTGTGTGGATTTTTGGTTGAGTGGATTCTATGAAATTTTTATACATTTGTGCAAAGATTTTGTAAGGGTTTATGTTCCTTTTGTGTTATAAATTTGACCACCTTTAAGGGGGCTTTTTGGTCCTTCATTTCTATTTAGGGTTTTTGAGATCGAAGGAATTCATTAAGAAAAAGTTTTAAAAATGACTAATAACGAATAATAATTTGAAACTTTGTGTAATAATAAAAGTGATTTAGCATTTATTTTTATTAAAGTATAAATATGTAATATGAATTTTTTAAAAATCTTGAAATAAATATATATACGAAAGAAATTCATTAAGAAAAGTAAAAAAATAATAACTCTTGAGTGGGCATAGATACATGGAGAATTTATCGTAAAATTGAGTAGAATGAGTAATTGATGAGTTGGTATGGTTGTCATTGATGTCAACTTGTTGTTGTCATTAATGATTAATTTTTATGAGACCTATGTTGAGTATATTACTCCACATATCCTATATGTTATGAATCTTTTGTTGAGCTTTTGATATGTTATTGAAGACTATTCAGAGATGATTTATTCTAAAGTTTATTGGTTTGAAATGAAGTACAATGGATTTGGCATTTATTTGTGTATAGCTATGACTGACAATGGTCTTTGTATTAAATGCATTCTTCACATTTTTGTGCATCATAGTTTTCGATGGTGTGCTTCTAGAAATGAGTCATTAATGTCCTTAGCTTCATTCATTTTAGATGGCATGATATTTTTTGCTTTGGAGACTTGGTTTCAAAGATATATGGTTTTCTTTCCCTAGGTTTGGACAACCTCACTTGTGTTTACACTTTTTTCTTTTGTCTTGGCAAATGATAATGTAATGTGTATGATGCTTATTTTTAGTCCTAGCTATGACATGGTGTGGTCCACTTCTCATTTCTCCCCACTATGAGAATGTTTAGCACTGATGTAATTCACATTATATCCAACTACTTGCCTAGCCAATAGCGAGAGACTTCACAAATTATGAATTGGTATAAATGAAAGTTAAAACATAATGCTCAAGTGTGGAATTCATGTAGACTTGTGCAAATTTTGTATAAGTGTGTACTTATGTGAATATGATGTATGAAAGAGGATATGTCTATCTGGATGTTTGAGTTGTTGTAAAGAGTGTTTGAGGATAGTGTGGATATTCAAGTGTTAGCTAATGGAAGAAATGAACCAAATGTCTCTATAGATAATTAGTTAGTTGTGTTATTATTGTGCATCAATGGTAGATCTATTCTCTTTTATCCTTCTTTTGGGAAGTGAGCCCTCTTCTTTAGGAAATGAACTCTTTGGCAGTGAGCCTTTCTTGATAAAAATTACCTTTATATGTGTCACCCTAATATGTGTTTATATATATTTTAGAATAATCTTTTTCATGGTTTTTTTCCTAACAAAAGTTTTCATGTAATTTTGGTGTCTTATGTGTTTGGTGACTGTTGTGCTTTCATGTTTACAACTTTATAATATTAAGGTTTAATGTATGTTGATTAAAGTTATAATAAGGTTTTAAAAGCTTGTGGACAACTAATTCACCCCCCTCTCAGTTGTATTTCATATTGAAAAAAAAGTATTAGAGTTTTGGTTCCTTGGAGAAGAGCTTAACCACTTAAGAAGATCTTGATGGCACAAAAACTGACACTCCCACTTTTGATGGATCTCACTATGCATATTAGAAAGTACAAATGTGAGGATATTTTATCTCTCTCAATTACAAGTCCTGGAAGGTTGTGGAATGAATATTCCAGATGAGATTAAAGAATATGAAAATAATGAAAGGGAAAGGTATGCAATTTTAAGTGATCTAACTAAATCTGAATTGACTAAAGTTGTATCTTTGGAAACTACTCATGATGTTTGGAAAAAGTTCAAAATAACATATGAAGGAAATGATGTGGTCAAATAAGCTAAGATGTAGAATGAAAAGGCTAAATATGAAGGTCCATAGATGGAGAAAGAAGAAACCATAATAACATATATGTAGAATATTGATGATGTGGTAAATGAGATCAAAATTCTTGGCAACACACTAGAAGAAAATGATGCGGTACAAAAAAAAATCAAAACCCTTGATGAATTTTATAGCTCTAAAGTCTCTGCCATTGAAGAAACTCAAATATTTTGAATCAGTATTCTAGAGAACATATGTGTAGCACATTTCTTTCTTTTGAATGAAAGAATTTAGCACTACTTTAACTTAATTACTTTCAACTACATATCATAAAATAGAGATCTTAACATCAAATTTTACTAGACCAAGATAGAGTCACATATCCATCTGGTCATGTTTGTGTGAAATCTCCTTGGTTTTCACATGACGCTTATCATCGTAATCAACATGGTTTACAACCTCATCTTCCTCCAGAGTCACCTTACCAAACTTAGCACTTTCTTCTTTGATATCAAGCCTAAAGACTACCCTCTCCTCTTCATTGTTCACATAGCCTTTGAAGCACATGTAGTTTTGTACAAAAACCTCCCCTTCATTAGTTACCAATACTACCATATTGTTTAAGAGCCATATGTTTTGATAAATTAATTCCCTTCTATGTGGAAGAGAGAAAGATCTATATAGGTAATTAGTGGTAGCTTCCAAATCTCTCATCCCTTTTGTTGCAACACATATTAGTCCTTGGGGATTGAAACCCTTCTATCCTTACATGAATTCTCCAAAATATCATCAAGCTTCCTAAGAAAGGGATTTTTGATGATTTTTTGAAATAAAAGCCTCATCATTTCCAAGAGGTTCAACTCTTCCATTTTTAATACTGTTTCCAAAAATGGGGTTGACACACCTGTATTGGACCCAAGTCGACATGAATCACCCTTAGGAATTCATCACCAAAATAAGTTCCATAGTATTAATAGCTATGGTATGGATAGAGATAAATATCCCCTTCAACTATTTATCTGACACCTCACCCATGAAGGAAATTTGTCTCTTCTAGGAGATTAGTCTTATTGGTGTGTCCATCATATTTTCTCACAAAAAATGCTTTCTTCCTAAAGTTAATGAGTTAATGTTGATTTCCACTTGGGAAAAATACATGCATCCCAACTTGTATTTTCCTTCACACACTTTCCTCTTAAGGATTCAATACTTTTAATCATTCCCCAACCTCTCATGTCACATCAAATCACCCCGAATCTACTAGAAGTGGTATGATTAATGTGTTTTATTTCTCCATGCATGCTCATACAATCTTAATATGTCATATTTTTTATATGTTAATATGTTTTCTAGAGGATTAGCCAACACATTTATTTTATCTTTAAATTTGACTTGCACTATTATTTTCCAAATTCGTTAGTGCTCCTCCAATTATAAATGGTACTAAATCAAAATACTACAAATGTTTAATGATCTAGCTTCTAGATCCTGGCCATCACCCACCATTTGATGTCAGAGGATGATACTAGTTTGATGATGTTTGATGAGAGATTGTCTAACTAGAAAATTGACAGATCTTCAATTTCCTTTTTGGCCAGCACATCTACAAGCATCTTTGCGATATGCATGTGTTATTTTAAACTCTACAAATTTGCTTTGAGATATTGTATTATTTTTAGCCATATGTCAAGCTTCTAGTTAGAGGTCACATTATGTTAAATAAAATTGACTACTATTAGAGAGTCACCTACAATATGCAAGTGTTCTACCTTCATAGTCAAACCACATCTTATCCAAATAATGAAGCTCTGAATTCAACTACATTATTCATCATTTCTCCCAAGTTTTTAAACTTCTCATTGAGAATTTTGTCATTGTAGTCTCTTGTCATAGATCCCACACCACTTGGACCAAGGTTGCCCCTGGAAGCCCTGTCAAAATTTATCTTCATCCACCCTCTCTCAAATTCCTTCCACTTTACTCGATTCTTGAAGTTGAAGGAAAGATAACATTTCATCCCATTACTTGAGATTTCTACGATAAGTTTTATTCTATAAGAAAGTATTTATTATTTAGAGGAAAATTTTTATCCCCAAAATATTAAAACAATATAATGACTATTTGTATTAATCCATATAAGCTTTCCAAAATTTAAAAGTTCTTGGGATTTTAAGATGGCTTTCCAAAAAATGCAAAAATTTGTGTTGACTTTTTAGTAGTCCTGGGTGCGATTACACATGACCATGGAAAACACCTAAGTTGAAACATATCAGATATCTGATACATATGCATATAATATTAAAAAAATAATATATATAATATCATAATATTACATATGTAATATATATAATAATAATAATAATAATAATAATAATAATATATGTAATGATATATATAATAATATATAATATTACATACACACACATCATTATATATAGCCTAGCGGATGGGATCATGCAACTAGGCTATATATATAATGATGTGCGTGTATGTAATATTATATATTATTATATATATCATTACATATATTATATATATATATATATATATATATATTACATATATATAATAATAATAATATATGTAATGATATATATAATAATATATAATATTACATACACACACATCATTATATAGATAGCCTAGCAGATGGGATCATCCAACATGCAATAATGGGAGTGTTGGAGGTAGTGTCTGTGAGTCACAAGGTAGCATGTTGTCAAATAACAAAGTCCAATAATATATATAATTATATATATAGTAGAGTCCAATTTTATTATAGGGATCATGCAACAACATGTAGTAATGAAAGTGTTAAAGGTCTTGAATTTGGAATTTTTCCTTCTTCCACATAAGGGACTTCATTTCTCATGTAATTTGGAGTTGTATAATGTTCATTTGGTTCATCAACATCATTTTCTATGCCAACCCCAAATTGAATATGTTGTGCAACATTTCCATTTACAATCTCTAAACTTTCATTCCAAAATTAAATAACTTGTGCAAATTTTTTATTTCCAATCTCTAAACTTTTATTCCCAAATTTAATATCTTGTCCAATATTTTTATTCCCAATCTCTACATTTCATTCCCAAACTCTACATTTTCATTCTCAATCTCTACATTTTCATTCTCATTATCAAAATCATGCTCAATATTTTCAAATTCAATCTCCTCTTCGCTTGAAATAACATTTATGTGTGGACCTGGGGCCTCACCTTCACTTATATTTAACATACCTCATCTCCCCTTCCAATGACTTTCCCTATATCTTTGTCTATATTCTTCAATTTCATATTTTGTAAGCTTTCTCTTTTGTTTGTGCTTTTGATGACTATTTTTTTTATTTGAAGGGTAATAGGCTGAAGCCAAGATCAACATGAGGCTTAAGAAGACTTGAACCCAAGACCTCCCAAATGAGAGGCTCGCAACATACCATTGCGTTGTGGGGTGTTCCCCGCTTTTGATGACTATTGATCCCCATTATAACTCCAAATAAATTATGAAAAATGGTTGAAAATGAACAATTTGTGAAATAGATGCTCCAAAAAGCCTTATTCTATCTATTAATGTGTAAAAACCCATGATTTTCACTTGCAAAAAGAATGTAGGAACAATTGGAATGAGTGAAATGACCCAGTGCCAAATTTTGTATACCAAGTATTGGATACCTAATACCTATGATATGAATTCCAAGATTCACAATGGGGCCAACATTTTACCATTCGAGCCATTGTCTAGGGTATCGAATATCAGATCCATATTTGATATCTGATATACACAAATTTCAAATCCTAATACATTATATATGTAATGTGTTACATGTATAATGCATTACATATGGAATATGGAGAAACAAAGATGAGAGAGAGAGAGAGAGAGAGAGAGAGAGAGAGAGAGAGAGAGAGAGAGAGATGTTTATGAGATCTCCTTGTATTTCTAAACTTTGACCATGTCGCTGATAGATTCTTTTTTACTCAAAATTGATGAAACAAAAAAGGTTTCTTAAGGATATCCTTAGCTTTCCAACAATATAAATTTTATCTATGAGTTTAATAAATAATTATTATTCATTTTCTAATTAGATTATGTCTAAAGTCTTGATTGATAGTATGATTGAAAAATGTATATAACTTTCAAATAGTATAACATTTTTCAAATCTGAAATATGTGTCACATTCTATGCATGCTTCTCATACTACAATTTTTTTTTATTAAGTTTTGATCAAGTTATGGTGGTCAGAAAAATGAGTTTTTAAATTTTGAAAAAGTTGTAGCATAAAATCATAATTAATTATTTATTTGGAAAACAATTACAAAAAAATATGTGTCACATCCAGACATGAGTCTTCTACTTATATCTAGAATCTTATAAAAAAATATTATCATTTGATTGTGGTTACCTAGGGTGGTCAGGCATACACTTACTTCTTATCTTTTTTGTAAAATTTACATACGATTGCATTGAAATTTCAAATTTTTACCAAATAGATTATTTTTTCTCAAAAAACATCCAGTAGCTTAGAAACTACATTGAATTTCCTATAGACTCTATTCTTACATATTTTTGTAATAAGGTTGATAACCTATTGAAATTTTTATGTCAATTTGTGTAACGCCCCGCCAGGGAACCCAAGAGAAGTTAACCTATAACTTGCTACTAAGTTTGGTGAACATTTTTTTTTTCTAATGTTAACATACAAGATACACAATAGTGCGGAAGCAATTACCATTTATTCACATTGAAGCAACATCTAACATAGATTACAAAACTCGAGGGTCCCATGATGTAGAATTACTTAAGAACAAATAAAACAACTAAAGAAAGATAACAAAAGATTCCATATCATAAATGATATAATTACAACTTACAACAATATATACAATCCTCATGGACATCCATGATAACTGATACACTGACATCCACTGCACATGTCGCAGGTATGTAATAATAATTCCAACAAAGAAGTACAATGTCCATATTAGGTATCACATGCGATACTCTAATATAGGACTACATAAATGAAGGTAAGATAAGAAACCAACAATGAAGAAACAATGAAGAACCATACAGGCATCCAACTGCAGAAGTATCATCAGCACCAGCACCAGGACGTCGAATCTCAAATGGTAAAGAATCACTACCACCCGCCCGTGTAGAACCACAAAGGCCTACCCCATTGTGCTAAGGAGATAACCACAAACCCCAATCGGATGACCAAACCAAACAAGGATAAAACCACTAAGCAAGGAATCCTAAAAGCTCTCTACTCAAGGTACACATAAATAAAGTGAAAGGTGATACACACTAAACCAGAGGCATAAACAGAAAACTTAGGAGATGATCTAGGCTGCATGCTATGGGAGTGTCATCACATGTCTATCTACTTGAGTTACCTTGGACTGGTCACTCTAGACCTCGGACCCTCAAGCATTGAGTTACCCTGGAACTGACCACTCTAGGCCCCGGACCCTCAATACCATCCATGTGGGATTAGAATATCCTCTCTCAGATATGAGGAATCCTAACCATATCCATACTCTAAATTATCTTCTTAAATGATCTATACAGTTTTAATTACTATGTTATCACTTAATTACATAACCTACAATAGGTTACCCAGGTGCTGACCACTTTGGGTCCCGGACCCTATTGTAAGCCACTCCCCTAAGATGCACTTAATCAATCTCCCCTAGGCTCATAATCTCATATACAACCAACAGGTATACAACCAAGTAATCCTAGATGTAGTTTCACACATAGAAACCCAAATGATTACACAGATACCAAACACAGATATAACCAAAAAAAAGAGCCCATAAGATTGAATCATAGATAACAATCAGAATAAACACTCACATAAATGTGATACTGAAATAAGTACAAAAGACAAACATTCCCAGCCTCTGTATCCCCTTAGGTCATTCTAATACCCATCATCATTTAATGCACAAGAATAAAGTTCAGAAAATAAGTATACACAAGTCACATCCTTAAGAACTGAACAAGAACTACAAGCATTTACAATTCATTATTAAAATAACAAACAAATTATTTAAACATAAAATTTAACTCACACATTAAATATATATGCTCAAACATTCCAAATACATAAATTAGAATTAACTAAATTATAACAAATAACATTCTAAATTAATTATTAAATAAATCTTTAAATTAAATAAACTAAAAACAAATTTACTAAACCTAAAAAAAATTAATTAACATATAACAATTAATACTAAAATCAAAATAAGACTTAACAAAATTTACTAACATAAAAATTAAATTTGTAAAAGTAAAATCTAATGGGGGGTCCCTGCGAGCCCCGCACCCCATTTCCCTAAGCCCTGCGCTATTCTAAACCCTCTGCCCAAGGCACGCCGGCCCGTGGTAGGGTATTGCTGTGTCAGTACCACTGCCGCAACAGCTCGGTACTGCCACAACAGTACCTGCTGCGGTATCGTGCCATGGAAGTGGGGAAGGTGGTGGCCCCACTTCCCAAAAGCCAATCAAATTTTTATTTTTATTTTTGTTTATTAAAAAAAAAACAAACCCCAATGCGTTAATAATAATTTTTTTTTTATTTCATTTAAAAGCAATGCTAATAAGTTTTATTTTACTTATTAAAAATCTAATTTCAAAAAAAGAAAATATAAGATATATCTAAATTTACATCTCCTTTGACTTCTCAGAACTTTTGCATGTGACAGTAATTTTTAACTAGAGGGTATTATTAATATATATATTTTTTAAACCAAAGAACATGTCACTCTCAGAGAGGAATACATTCCTGTTCTATACTAATAAAGCATGTATTTTGTCCTAATAGATTAACTAAGCATTTTTTTTAATTTTCAAAGTGGAAAGAACAGAAAGGGATTATTTTAATCACAGAATGAATATCTCTACTCAGATTGGTTCTCTTCCTCAAGGAGATTAAATTTTCTACAAGCTCTATAGTTTAGCTATACAACAGGATTAATTTATCAATTTATAGGCAAACCATAGAGAATTAATTAACAAAATTTTGCCAGAGTAACACTACAATGCCAAGTAATAATAAAATATAAAAATTAACTTCATAAGGGTTAATGAATATCCAGATCTATTAAAACAAAGATCTATCAAAAATTGAAAACATAGAACACTATAAAACATAGAAAGATGAACTTTTGAGAATATAGATTTGACAGACAATTCCAAAACCTACCTTAGATCCAATGCTAGAAACGGATTTAAAATGGAAACCCCTGTAGATCTGAGAACCAAATTTCTCTCCAAATTCAAACACACCCTGTAGATCTGAAAGCTAATTTGCAACCAGGTGCCCAATCCAGATGCACAAAGAAATTCAAATCAACAAACAGCCATAACAATCCACAATTCTCCAAATTGCCAAAAACACAAGCCTTCTCCAAAATTTTCCTCCAAAACCTATCTCTCCAAAAATGAAAGCAAAAATCTCCTAATAAGAATTCAATTCCCAAATTCAAGCAATCCCAAAAGACAACTCAAAAGCTAACTCCCAGTTAACTCCAAATCAGAAAATGACTCATAAGACAAATCCTAATCCAACTTTACTTCCAAAATTGAAAATAAATAAAATTAATTAATTGAAATATCTTTTTAAAATGCACAACTTAACTTGACTTTTGAAAACTAGTTATCTTTTTGAAAACAAACACCTTTTTCCAATTTTGCACATGTTTTAATTTAAATTCATTTATTAAATAAATTAAATAATCAATGCATCACAAATTCATGTAATTAATTATTTAATTACTTAATAATATAAACAAGCATAATTCTAAACATTCACCATTTGAGCACATGTTAATAATTAAAGCCAAATTAAAAAAATTAAATATTTATTACATCCTAAAGCATGCATTTAAATATTCAATTTATTTAATAATGTAGTCAACATAAATAATCCTTATTATGATTACATAATCAAATAATTTCAATAAAACAAATAATTGACTTTAGATAATTTCCAAATTAAACATAGGAACATAATTAAATTATTAAATTCAACTATAGTCCTAACATAAATAATCATATAAAATCACCTAAATAATTCACAACTCAATTGAATCAAGCGCAATAAAATCAAGCATAGAAAACCAAGCAAACTGAAAACATGCACAGACTCAAGAACGGGATCCACGAATTCATACCAACCAGGTGAATTCGGGCAGGGTAGTCAAACAGACACTTGTCCAATCCTAGGACAATTAGGCTAGGGTTAGGGTTTTGGGTTTGTGTATTATCTCCCCTCTTTACCATTGAGATGAATGTTTGTGGGCACGCTCACTCCTACCAATTCAGGGAAGACGATGCCCTGTACCTACAAACCTGTCATCAAAAGATGAAGCATGTACATACGATAAATAGTAGACAATGATAGGGTACGGTCGGACGTGTGGATCTTGACTATGCGAGTAACTACACCTTCATCCTCTACCACACAAACACATCAAACATATATAGACACATAATCACCATACACATGCAAGTATGGGGTAAGTACATCGTAATCAATATAAAACATGTAATCTAACATCATGAAACATCAACATCTATTCTATACATACACTTGATAAACATAATTATAATCCATAATCATCATTAATGAAACAATAATCAATCACCTGAAAAGGGACCTAAAAGAATTCTGTCACACATCTGAAACATAAAGCAAACTAAGAGCATCCTATGGGTGGGTACTACAATTTGCCTAACCCTATTTTTTTGAAATTTTATTGCCACTTAAGAACCTACTTTAGTCTCCCATGATCCTACAAATACCCCACAATCACTTAAAATAATAATGTAAACCAAATTTTACTAGATAATAATACCTTTAATATTCACATCCAAATGATCTAATATCTAAACTTATGTTCCAAAATATTAATATTAGTCAAACTTATAATTTAAAGGTAGGAGTAAATAATTTTGAAATTGCTATCATAAAGTAAACAATATTTATAAGAGGTAATTAGTGTCAAACTATTTACTCCAAAAGTAATTTAGAAAACATTTATTATTAAGTTAAAACTATTTGATAAAATAAAATGATATTCTTGTTTAATTAACAACGTTAGTTATTATTTTTAAAGTAATTGAATTAATAAACTAAGTATTAAATTAAATATCATTTTGTGAATTTTTTAATTTTTTAATTTTTTAATTTTTTTAATTTTTTTAATTTTTTAATTTTTTAATTTTTTAATTTTTTAATTTTTTAATTTTTTAATTTTTTAATTTTTTAATTTTTATATTTTTTATATATATATATTTTTTTTGTGTCAAAGGTATCCTTATGACCGAGTCCATCGCCCAATTTGCCTCACTTTGGTCTTACTTACTACCAAATTGAGGCTAGGAAGGGGTAAGCTAGGGTGAGACTAATCCTTCGGGGATGTACCAAGCCACCCACAAGCCAAATGCATCAGGAAAATCCATGCTTTGGAATCAAACTCAAGACCAGTTGGGAGAAAATCCAATGCCCAAGCCAACTTCACCACTCATTAAGACTATTTTTGTGAAATAAATTATGTTTTTTAATATAAAAAATTATAGTATAAATTATTATTTGCAAAGGTTATTAGATTCATAAAGTAATTATCAAATTAGAGTAATTTTGAAAAATAAAATATATTTTTTAAACAAACAATCATAATCTAAGCTATTATTTTTAAAGGTAATCAAATTTATAAAAGTAATTTAGTTAAATTATTTTGCAAAATAAAATTTGTGTTCTAAGCAATGTTATTTTAATTATTATTTTTAAAGTTTATTAATTCATAAAAGCAATAGGATGTTAGATATAGGAGGCACTGAGAGGGGGAGGGGGGGTGAATTAGTGTAAATAGATAATGAACCAATTCAACCACTAATCTAATTATGCTTTTAAACAACTTCCAAATAACCAAGCATGCAAGTGAAACTATACAATAGAAATAAAACAATTCAAGCATTCATAAAGCATAACACATAACACCACTATTTTTATCGTGGAAACCCTTGTAAGAGGGAGAAAACCACGATGGGGATGATATCCATGAATCTCTTCACTACAATTAAAAGAGTTGCCTTGTTAAGAGCTTACAATACCTTGTTAGGAGTTCACCCGGTTAGAAGTGTACCAAAAGATATGTTAGGATCTACCTCAAAATAAGATTTAGAAATCTAGTTAAGAAATCACCTTGTTAAAGGATTTATACAATAAGACCTGTTAAAGTCCACCCTATTAAGGGATTTAATATGCTAACATATTAGAGTTAGCCTTGAGCAATAAAATCAAATGAATGATCTAGATATGGCACTGCTTTTCTGTCAGATTCATTGTAATATCTAAACTCTGGTGCATTGTACTACCTCTATCTCTGATTACAAACCCCAAACTCATGATCAGTGCACCTTTATACTATTTTTCTTAAGTCGGCTAAGACTTGAAAAATATTTTACAAGTTGGTCCACAATATTGACCTAACTTATAGAAAATTGCGCCAAATGTACCTAATATGTTATCCCAAAATGTATTACCAAAACATATTAACATGTCGGCCCAAAACTCAATCCCGTTGATCATTTTATTATCAGGAACCAATCAGTAGTAAAACTGATTCACACTTATCATATTATCAAAATACTAACTCACCCAAATCATTGAGTTAACAGTTGCAGTTGTAGAACTATAGTTATCTGACCTTGGTAATGCACCAGGAACAATCACACCACCCAAAGTGTCATCTATCTTAATCACCATGCAAAACACTTCTTGTTGCTACCTTTCTTCTTACCGGTCAAATCACTTAGCATATTCTTCCTTTACCTATCCATCCATTCGATTGGTATTTGCAACCTATACATCAAATATGATAGAAATAATAGATTTTTCATCAATGAAAAAATCATAAACATAATCAATTTGCATCTCAACCCAAAATCCATCACAATGCCAACATAGGAATGGTTGTACATGAAATTTCTTTCCACAAGTAATGATAATATTTCATTTATTTAGTTGAAATTACATTATAAAAGTGAATGGTTTTCCTTTTCAAGAATTTAGTTCTTATTAATTTATATGTATGGTTTAAATTATTGATAGTTATAGTTTGATTGATTCACAAGTATTAGCTTAGTACTTCCAAAATTGTTTTGTACCTATATTAATTAAATGATTCCTCATAGAAGTAACGAGTTTCTTTTCAACAATTAGTGTTAGTTTAATTTATCTCCTCATAGAAGTAACTAGTTTATTTTCAAGAAATTGGTGTATGTCAAATTTATCTTATAAAAATAATTATAATTATTTCAAACAATCAATATTCATTTTAATTTTTATCTTTTCAAAGTAATTAGTTCCTTTTCAAGCATGTAATAATAGTTGAGCTTATTTGATCTTTTTTTTTTAATATTAAGTATAATGCATCAAACTTACAAAAACAATTGGTCTAATGATCATCTATATCTACTGATTACACTCACTCGATGCTACAACCAACACTAAGACATTGTTTACATACGTACTTTTATCTCAAAAATATTACAAAATAATTACACCTTGAGTATATCACTACTTACATATACAACAAAAATAGAATGACCAGCATGAAAATTACACTTGAGTACAAAGATAATACAAAATAGGATCACACAATATCAACATGTACAAACTGTTAATATGATTCAGAACAATAGAGAGGGGGGGTGAATCAGTTGTTCTTAGGTCTAGATGTATAAAACAAACTTCAAAAACTTTTCTTTAAATCAAATCTAACAACCAAAACCAACTAGGTCATCACTGATTCTATAATAGAAACATATAACATTGCAGTCCACTACCCAGCTGTATCTAACTTGTAAAACACATAAATGTTTAAACCAAAACATTCACACAAGCATTGACACTAGGATTTATAGTGGAAACCCAATCTAGGAAAAACCACTTTGTAACATGCTACTATTATTTTCACTCTTCTGAAGTGAGCTCAGTTAAAAGCCAACCTTGTCAAAGGTTACAATACACACTGTTAGGTGTGACCCGGTTAAAGGATTTCAACCACTCTATTAGAAGTGAGCCTTGTTATAGGACTTACATACATTCCATTAGAATGCAACCTTTCTCAAAGGATTTAAACATATGACTATTAGTTCAAGCTCTGTTAAAAGGATTTTGACTGTTACAATGGTTAGAAAGTAGCAGCAGTATTGATCTGAAAAAAATACAACTCACTTTGCAAATATCAGATCCAATTCCATACACAAATGCTGGTTTAATGACTTTGAAACTTTTCCATCTCCATCTCTGATGTGCTCAGAACTTTTCTTCAAGCAATCACCACACTTCTCCTTCAGCCTTTTCTGCTTATACAGTCAGTAACATCTACTGATCTTCTAGCATCTTCTTTTCACCCATGCACACACATACCTAATGCTTAGGTTCCCTTAATACTTCCTCAATTAGGTTAACTCATCTTTTGCCGCTCAATCTCCTTCATAGATCTTAGGGTTAGGTCAGATACATTGAATCTACCCGCTTTATGTTCTTCAGCTCCTTTTCTAGAAACATTTCAAATCTCTTAAAGATTTACAATAAAATGTTTTTCAGTGCATTCAATGCTTTCAAAAAATCAATAAATAAAGTCAACATGTTTTACATAATCCAAGAATTCAACAATGTCAGCTCCAAATCTGAATTCTCTTCAAATATAAAAATACTGATGCTCGGTCAATATTATGATCAACTACTTGGTCTCCATGTAGAAAGCTCAGTCATTACTAAAAATGTTTCCTCGACTTATACTATCTTTCTCAGCAATTAACTAATGTTCGGTCGACACTAGAATTTTGCTCGACATATACTGACTTAGTCGACACTAACATTACTCGGCTTGAACATGATTTTTCCATTTTTGCTCGGTCAAGCTTGCCGGTTTAGTCTTCAATCTTACTAAGATAAACACTACATTGTCTCATCATTGTACAACATAGTAAAGTATAGTTTGTAGTATCAAGATAACTCAACCTTTCCTTAGGTGCTATTATTAGCATCCTTTCTTTCCCTTCTTCACAACAATACAATAGATATAGTACTTTCCTAAGTAGCAACAGTCTTACTAGTTAAGGTTTGACATCAATGACAACACAACAATTGCTTCAATTGCAATTTCCAACACAAACATCATATTCTTTCATTATGCTTGCTATCAACCCATGTATTTCATCCTAATGAACCCTCCATCCAGTAGAGAACTTTGTCATCTCATACTCCCTGGTTGTAGGGGCGATTCACTGCTTCAACAACTGGTACAACAATAGGTATAATAGGGATAATGGCTAGAGGTACATCAAAAATAGGTACATCTATGTCTTGTTCCTCCTTTCTTTGCTGGTCATTTATTTCCACCATGAAGTTTTGAAGCGCAATTTTGAAGGTTGTACGTTCAGAAGAGAACCAAGTCCATGTATAATTGTGAGAGATCTCTTCTCTAAGAACCCTCATTGCCCCATCATGTAGTAGGTCTAGGAATTTCTTTTCATTAAACCTCATTACTATGGAAACTTGCACAAAAATATTGTAAAAAATGAGTCTTTGTAGAGACTCGGTAAGGTACCTATCTTTTCCATTAAATATATTATGATTACATAAATTTTAGATACACCATAGAACTTCATGATAAAATAAACTAGAAAAAGCTATAGTATTTCCTATGGCTTATGATAGTACCAAAAAGAACATTGGTTATCCCAAAAAAAAAAATTAAAACAAGACCAAACAACACCCACACTTCATTAGAAATAGACATCCAAAAAAAACATGAAATATAGATTCTGGGAGTTTACAAAAGGAGCACAAATTTGGTTACTGATTGGGTATTTTGACTGGAAGTCTATGTAGAAGGAGATGCCATTTAAAGAACTTCTTTTTGTGTTATTTTATGTTGGCCCAAAGGTTAATGAAGATTTTGTTCCATCCCAATAGGTCTATGTATGTAGTCTAGCAAGAGTTAACATGGACGAGAATGTCATGGCTATTAGCAAGGATGCAATATATATTTGGCTTTGGTATTGGGGAGATAAGTTCCATCCACCACTTATAGCAAGCCATTCTCTTGTCAACATAGCTACAAGTACTAGAGAGGGACAAGGGAGCCCATGCTTCTCTAACAATTGAGTAAGTTCTCAACTGAGTATGAGAAACATTGAAATTTTTCTCCAACTCATTTTAGCTTAGTAGATTGCCATCTTTTATAATATCTGAGATTTTTTTTATACCTTTATTTTCCAAGATCTTGATAGATCACCCTTGAAGAAGTGCCAAGGTATTTTCCCAATGCTTTAGATTCTACCATATTGATCTCTCCCCACAAATCATTTTGTCACTTCCTACAATATTGTTGTTAGAAACTTTCTCCCTTATATTTTCCCACCCCTTCCATATAGCTTTAAACACCTTGGAACCAACTACTTTAGTAGAGAAGTGTCTTGCTAGAAAGTCATTTAAATGGGGCTCCCTCCAAAAGGTTCCTTTGAGAGGGATAGCTCTAGTAATATTATGTCTTACTAAGACCTTCCAAGGCTCCGCTCCCTGAACTGCCTTAGCAATCTATTTCATTGCTAAGGTAATTCCCTGAGTGCCCAAGTCCTTCAACCCCAAATTTACAAGATTTTTACAACTTCCAATTTACAACATGCCTCTTTTACTTCCCTCTACCATATGACCAAGTAAACCCTCGTATCTATCTCTAGATATAATTAAATTATGATTAATTAAAGATCCAAGATAAAGAAAAGTACATAGTATAAGAGGACAAAATCCTTTGGAAAAATTGGAATCTTCCAGTTAGGGATAGATAAAGGGTGTTCTAATTGCCAAGATTTTTATCAATTTTTCCTTTGATCCAACCCCACATCTCCCTCAAGTTTGGGTTGATTTCAAATGGGATGCCCATATATTTGACTTGGTGGTTAGGACCATCTTAAGATAAGGAGAATCTACCACTCCAATGATGAAGATGGTCATTCCATTCAAGAATGATAGACATGGATAACTTGGATAACTTGATACAAGAGAAAAAAAAAAGCATTCATTTTATTCATTGGTTCATTGATATTTTGTTCTTCTAGTTTAGATATATTAGTTTTATGACCTACAAACTAAATATTGGTCAAATCATCTCCATTAGGTAACTTGACCCCTTTGACCTTGGGGGGAGAGGGAGTTGTCTCTCAAAAAGTAGTAAAGGGAATCTGATGTAATTACAAATAGAGGTAGTGCAAGAAAACATCCCTATCTAATAGACCTAGACAACTGGAAAGATTCTAATCTAATACCATTCACTTATACCTAGGATTTTTCATCATTCATCAAATTCAAGATCATTTGATAGAAAAAATTTGGGAAACCCCATGCATTATAACATCATTAATATGAAACCCTACTCTATCCTATCATAGGATTTTTTGTAATCCAACAATAAAATGCACACCTATTGACCAGAATCTCTTCCCCAACTCATGGCCTCCCAACAAGTCAACAAGTTTTCCAAAATGTGTCGACTCTTGAAAAAACTAATTTGTGTAGAAGAGATCACATGAAAAAGTATGTTCTCTAATCTCTGTTACAAGTAGTGGTTTTCGTTGCACCAAAATATTGATCTGTTAATGCCTGATACAATCACTAGACTTATAGAAGACATAGGAGGCTATTAAACCATGTCACAAATCTCGAGGGGAGTGCTGACCATTTTTCCAATAGTCTCCCCCTTAGCATTACCCAAGGGGATTCAAACTTGTGACCAAGCTCTGATACCACTTGTTACAAGTAGTGGTTGCCGTTGCACCAAAATATCAACCTGTTAATGCCTGATACAACCACTAGACTTATAGAAGACACAAGAGGCTATTAAACCATGTTGCAAATCCTGAGGGGAGCCCTAACCATTTTTCCAACAATCTCTTGGCCAACATTTTAGCCAAAATCTTGTACGAGACATTGAAGAGTGTAATGGGTCTCCAATTATTTATTAGGGTCATGTCTCCATTCTTTGGAATTAGTTTAAACAGCTCACTATTAATCTCAACACCCAAGGATCTCTCCTTAAAGGATTTAGTGTACACCTAAAATAGATCATCTCCATTCCATTTAACATTATGCTTGTAAAACTCCACTGGAAGTCCATTAGGCCCAGGGGCCTTTACAGTATTAAGGGACATAATAGCTAGTTTTATTTCTTCCCTTAGAGATTGACTTGTTAAGGAATTCCACATCCTCTGTTAGAGATCTTCTAAGGTATAATTCTCTTGAATATTTTTCTAGCCTCCTCCATGCCCTTCCCCGCATCTTTCATAGTGAAAATCTTAGTATAAAATGAGGAGAATGACTTTAGTATGTACTCTTGATCAGGTATCTTTTTTCCCTCCTCACAAATGCAATAAATTATATCTTTAGCCTCCTTCTACTAAGGATTTGAAAGAAAAATTTAGAGCCCTTATCCCTTTGATTAATCTAGTTGATTTTAGCTTTGGCTTTGGCCCCTTGGACCTTGATGTTTTGCAACTTTCTCAGAGAACCCCTTTCCCAGGTTAGATTTTCCTTATCCTTTTGATCATTTGAGTTGCTCTATAAAGATTCTTCAACCATAATCAGCTTATTATGTAGTTCAGATTCTAATCTCCTATTATCTCTATCCTTTTTACCCCTAACCACTTGAAATAATGACTTTCAACTTTTAGTATGTTGGATCCATCTATTAATGGCATAGTTGTGTTTGAGCCCCTATTTTTTGTACAGTAGATAATGATATTAATAGCTCTACTCACATCCAAGTCACTTACAAGGCTAACATTGAGGGAAAAACATCTTTCTTTCCTTTGGGGGTAGTGGGTTTATTTTTATGAAAAATTTAAGCAATAACTAGATAGTGATATGATAAAGTGTACATGATATCCTTCACACAAGACCCATTTGGCTCCTTTTTGAACTCAAAAAAATTCTTATAAGCATAAAATCTATCCAATATATTATAAATCCTCTTATCACCTTGTTGGTGATTACACCATGTGAACCATATCCCCTTATATTCAACCTTGTTTCTAGCCAAAGTGTCCACCAGTATGTGCTTGTTTGACATCTTATACCAATAGGATTTTTCACATTATTTCCATTCAAACTTACATCCACCAAATTTGTCTTATGGCCTTTTCCCCATGTTAAAGCCCCCTCCAAAGACCTAGGGTACATTCTCCATTTGGAAGATCCATTTCCAAAATTCAACTCTTTCTCTATAGTCATTTGTAGTATACATATAACATACCTTAAACTCCACTTCTCCAACTTTGAATCTAATCCAAACCAGTCTGTTGCAAGGTGATTAGCCCCATACAAAAATAAATTTACTCCATTTGGGACCAACAAGTATGGTTTCCCCTCCTTTACCCTTACTATGAGAGACGTTGAAGTATTTTGCCTCCTTCCAAATGCATTTAAAGTTAAATTATAAACAAAATCCAATTGATTTGACCTCTTGTAGCATAAGGATGTCAATGTTGTTGTTCATCATAATAAATCTCTTGATAATGAACTTCCTATTAGGGGACTCAATTCCTATGACATTCCAAGACACACAGTTAAATTCCATGAGCAATTAGGGATTTGTGTCCATAGGATCTCGAAAGCTCTTATAGCAGCTTGGAAAATGCTTCTTGGGGATCTTGGCATCCTTCTTATTACCTCCCAATCCACTTGGTCTTTCCCTATTCCTTTTGACCTTGAATTTTGGGGTGTGCTCAACATATACCATCATATCCATCACAAACTCCTCCAAAACCCCTTTCTTATCCATAAGCCTCCTCTTCTTCTTATGGGCACCAAAGAAGAAGACATGATTCTCACTTTGGGCACCCTTATAAGGCACTATGACCAAAGTTTGGATGCTTTCATCATGAAGGTCAACATGAGAACAAAATTCCTTCTCAACACCTACATCAATACTACTCTCAAAAGGGGGGGGGGATATGATAAATGGGGGGTATGTGCAGGATCATGGTATACCAAACTATGACCTTAAGTGGCAATGAAAAATCATAATATCAGGGTTAGTCAACTTGATGTAAAAAGTTGAACATCTTATGAACCTTATGTGAAAAAGTTGTAAGAATAGAATCTGTAGGAAATTGAATGTAGTTTCTAAACTACTAGCCCTTGTTTGAATTTTTTTTTATCTAATTGTTCAAAATTTTAGATTTCAATGCAGTAGTAAGAAATTTTTAGGGAAAAGATAAAAAGTACGTGTATGTCTGACCATCTTAATCAAAATCAAATGATGATATATTTTTCCAAGATTCTAGAGTAGACTCATTCATGGATGTGACACATATTTTTGTAATTTTTTGCCAAATAAATAATTAATTATGAATTTTATGCTAAAAATTTTTCAAAATAAAAAAACTCTTGTGTCTAACCACCTTAACTAATTCTAAACTTTACAAAATTGAATTTTTATTTTCCTTATAGTAGCCAAAGCATAGAATGTGATGCATATTTCGGATTTCAAAAAGGTTAAACGGTTTGAAACTTATAGTTGTTTTTCAATCAGTATATCAATTATGACTTTAAAGATAACTCAATTGAAAAATAAGTAATAATTACTTACCGAACTTGAAATTTGATAGCAATTATATTAATGGAAAGCTAATAATGTCTTTAAGAAACCCTTTTCATTTCATCAATTTTGGGTGAAAAAATAGTCGTCAACTACATGGTCGAACTCTCGATATCATAAACTATCTCCTGAAACACGCCTAAAGGGTTGACCACCCACATTTGGTATTGCCCAAGCAAATACCAAGCCTAATTGGATATCCAAAATTTTTAGATATCCGATAATATCGAATATCCAAAAATTCCCGCCTAATTCAAAATTTCAATTGCACTAGTTTTCTCAATTTCAAGTTTCATATTAAATTATATATTTTTTATGTTAATATTAAATGAGTTAAGTATTTTTTCAAATTTAAAATATATATTACAAATTATTTATTATGTATTATATTATTATTATTTATTTATGTATTGTATTATATTTATTATTATTTATTTTTTTCAATGTTAAATATTATTATGTATTATATTATTATTATTTATTTTTGTATTGTATAATAGTATAATATTAACTTATTAAATATTGAATACAATCAATTGATTTTTTATCTCTAGAAAAAAATTTCACATAGATGTAGAACCACTGTACGCTCATCATTTGTCCTAGAAACTGACAGTGGCATAAAAATTGATGTAAGAACATTTAAGGTAAATTGTCCACAAAAAAGTATATGAAACCCTTAAATATAAATTAAAACATTGAGAGAGAGAGAGAGAGAGAGAGAGAGAGATTGTTCACTTGACTATGACCATATTTCAGATCTTCTACAGCCTAGACATGTTTTTGCATTGGCTACACCATAAGGGAATGATGAGAGATCGGATTACTGGTTAGCACGTTGTGTACGAGGAAAGCAGTTTCTTGCACAACCGACGACATATGATGATATGTTCACATATCCAACAGGATCACATGTTGTTGTGGGAACATTGTTGCGCATATATATGATTAGAAATAATGACATTCCTGCATTTGAAGACTATGAGAAGCACAAAACCATTCTCATGTATTCACACCTTGTTATAGCAGCCAATGTTAAGTTGTTGAAACATTAAGGAAAACCAAAGACAAAGGAACTTTGGACTATTAGCACTGTTGATCATGAAGCAATATTGAATACTCTCAAGCACAGAGATGACCCTTCAAGCACACTTCAGTAGGTAAGTTCAACTCAAGTTGCAAGGTTTTCCATGTTTATTATGATTACGTTCAATAAACTAACTGTATTTTTTGCTTTATTTGTTTGAGCCAATATACTTGGTTTTGTATGTGGATTGTAAATGCAGTTGGATACATATATGATAGATATAGAAGATCAAGGTGTGCATTTGATTAGCCCATCTTTTATGATGGTAAACTTCACTATGCATTGTCTAGTCATGTTCTTTGGTTCGTTTAGTTACTTATACATGTTCATAATCTTTTTCTCAAACCTATATACACTTCTTATATTCTCTATTAACTTTTCTTCTTCCTTCTGAATGCAGAGATTGGAGCGAAAATGATACTTATTTTTTATATATAGTTGTGTAATTTGCATATTTAGATGCCAAATTTTGTATATAAAACTAACAATTGAATGTAATGTGCATAGTTAGATGCCAAATTTTGTATACAAAAACAACAATCGAATGTAATATGCATATTTAGATGCCAAATTTTTAATATGAAAACAACAATCAAATGTAATGTGCATATTTAGATGCCAAATTTTGTATATAAAAATTTTATGCAAAATTTGAAATATAAAAGAGCCCATGGGGTTGATTTGCAAATATTAAGAGCCCACATTTGTATCATCTTAATGCCATGTAAAGTGAAAAAAATATGTTTCCTTACTATGAATGTTGTCTCCTTATATAATTTGTATCATCTTAATTTTGTATCCTTACATTTGTATTGTCTTAATTCCATGTACATTTGTATCGTCAAATGATGTAATAGTTGGAGTCATTGAGTCAAAATTGGTCAAATGTGTCCAAAGTAAAATGATGATTCTCTGGGGTGAAGGGATAGTGTTCAAGGATTGCATCTTGGCATCGAATGGACTGTGCCACTAGCTCTGGTTGGGTGGGTAAATTCTAGGGACAACCCCGTTTCGACCACTGAGTCAGTAGAATGTTCCAGACCATGTTGGACCAAAGTGTCCCCAAGGTGCACTAAGCACGATTGGGCAACAAAATTTCAAAGCTCGATTCGTGGACTCTGTGAGAGGTATCAGTGATCTGTGAGATGCTACAAGTCCGTGTTTCTGAGGCCTACAATAACCTCTCTCTATTTTGGGAGATTTAAATTTATTTGAATTTGGCGCACCAGTCTCGCTCGATGCCAAAAATTACAGTGAGGGTCAGTTGAAAGTTGCACCAATGGGTTTCTTTCAAACCGTTCATCCTGGCACCAAATGGACTATTCCATTAGCTCTGGTTGGGTGGGTAAACACTAGAAACAACCCCGTTTTGACCACTGAGTCAGTAGAATGTTCTGGACCATGCCGAACCAAAGTGTCCCCAAGGTGCACTAAGCACGATTAGGCAGAAAAATTTTGAGGCTTGGTTCTTGTAATCCATGAGAGGTATCAGTGATCTGTGAGATGCTACAAGACCACACTTCTAAGGCCTAAAATAACCTTTCTCTGTTCTGGGAGATTCAAATTTCTTTGAATTTGGTGCGCCAGTCTCACTCGATGCCAAAACTTGCAGTGAGGGTCAATTGAAAGTTGCACAAATGGGTTTCTTCCAAACCATTCATCCTAGTAGTGAATGGACTATGCCATTAGCTCTGTTTGGGTGGGTAAATGCTAGGGACAACCCCATTTCGACCACTAAGTCAATAGAACGTTCTGTACCATGCCGGACCAAAGTGTCCCCAAGGTGCACTAAGCATGATTGGACAGTGAAATTTTGAGGCTCAGTTCTTGGACTCTATGAGATGCTACAAGACCCCATTTTTGAGTCCTACAATAACCTCTATCTATTTTGAGAGATTCAAATTTGTTTGAATTTGGTGCGCCAGTCTCACTTGATGCCAAAACTTGCAGTGAAGGTCAGTTGAAAGTTGCACCAATGGGTTTCTTCCAAACCGTTCATCTTGACACCGAATGGACTGTGCCATTAGCTCTAATTGGGTGAGTAAACTCTAGGGACTACCCCATTTCGACCACTGAGTTAGTAGAATGTTCCAGACCATGCCAGACCAAAGTGTCCCCAAGGTGCACTAAGCACGATTGGACAACGAAATTTTGAGGCTCATATCTCACACTTCATGAGAGCTATTGGCAATTCATGAGATACTATAGGATTGCATTTTTGAGGCCTACAATAACCTCTCTCCATTCTGGGAGATTCATTTTTTTTAAATTTGGCGCACCAGTCTCGCTCGATGCCAAAACTTGTAGTGAGGGTCAGTTGAAAGTTGTACCAATGGGTTTCTTCCAAACCGTTAATCTCGGCACCGAATGGACTATGCCATTAGCTTTGGTTGGGTGGGTAAATGCTAGGAACAAGCCCATTTCGACCACTGAGTCAGTAGACTGTTTGGGACCATGCTGGACCAAAGTGTCCGCAAGGTGCACTAAGCACGATTTGGTAGCGAAATTTCGAGGCTTAGTTCTTTAACTCTATGAGAGGTATCAGTGATCTATGAGATGCTACAGGACCACATTTCTGAGGCCTACAATAAACTCTCTATTCTAGGAGATTCAAATTTGTTTGAATTTGGCACGCTAGTCTCGCTCGATGCCAAAACTTATAGTGAGGGTCAGTTGAAAGTTGCACCAATAGATTTTTTCCAAACCATTCATCCCGACACTGAATGAACTGTGCCATTAGCTCTGGTTGGGTGGGTAAACACTAAGGACAACCCCGTTTCGACCACTAAGTTAGTAGAGTGTCCCTAAGGTGCACTAAGCATGATTGGGCAGTGAACTTTCGAGGCTCGTATCTCAGACTTCGTGAGAGGTATCAGTGATCCGTGAGATACTACAAGACCGAGTTTCTAAGGCCTACAATAACCTCTCTCCATTCTAGGAGATTCAAATTTGTTTGAATTTGGCACGCCAGTCTCACTTGATGCCAAAACTTTCAGTGAGGGTCAGTTGACAGTTGCACCAATGGGTTTTTTCCAAACCGTTCATCTCGACATTGAATGGACTATGCCATTAGCTCCGGTTGGGTGGGTAAACGCTAGGGAAAACCCCATTTTGACTATTGAGTCAGTAGAACATTCCGGACCATGCCGAACCAAAGTGTCCCCAATGTGCACTAAGCATGATTGGGCAGCGAACTTTTGAGGCTCGGTTCTCTGACTCTGTGAGAGGTATCGGTGATCCGTGAGATGCTACAAGACTATGTTTTTGAGGCCTACAATAACCTCTCTCCATTCTGAGAGATTCAAATTTGTTTGAATTTGGCACACCAGTCTCGTTCGATGCCAAAACTTGCAGTGAGGGTCAATTGAAAGTTGCACCAATGAATTTTTTCCAAACCATTATTCTTGGCACCGAATGGACTGCACCATTAGCTCCGGTTGGACAAGTAAACACTTGGGACAACCCTATTTTGACCACTGAGTTAGTAGAACGTTCCGGACCATGCCGGACCAAAGTGTCCCTAGGGTGCACTAAGCACGATTGGGCAGCGAACTTTTGAGGCTCGTATCTCAGACTCCATGAGAGGTATTGGTGATCTATGAGATGCTACATGACTGCATTTTTGAGGCCTACAATAACCTCTCTCCATTCTGGGAGATTCAAATTTATTTGAATTTGGCATGCCAGTCTCGCTTGATGTCAAAACTTGCAGTGAGGGTTAGTTGAAAGTTGCACCAATGGGTTTTTTCCTAACCATTCATCTCGACACAAAATGGACTGTGCCATTAGCTTTGGTTGGGTGGGAAAATGCTAGGAACAACCCCATTTTGACCATGGAGTCAGTAGAACGTTCTGAACTATGCCAGACCAAAGTGTCCCCAAGGTGCACTAAGCACAATTGGGCAGAAAACTTTCAAGGCTCGTATATCAAACTTCGTGAGAGGTATCGACGATCTATGAGATGCTTTAGCACCACATTTTTAAGGCCTACAATAACCTCTCTCCATTCTAGGAGATTCAAATTTGTTTGAATTTGGCACGCCAGTCTCGCTTGATGCCAAAACTTGCAGTGAGGGTCAGTTGAAAGTTGTACCACTGGATTTCTTCCAAACCGTTCATCTCGACACTGAATGGACTATGTCATTAGCTCTGATTGGGTGATTAAATGCTAGGGAACAATAATGGTTGAAGTTTGTAATCGGATCAATCAATGAAAATAAAGTTCTTTGCATTTCTATAGTTCTCTGTCCCGTGGAACAGTCCAGGCAACAATGAATTGATTAGATTAAATCTAATGTGATCTTGGCTTGGTTATGATATAGGAACGATGTCTTGTGTTTTTTTACAAGTTTATGTAACTATTTCATTATTTGGAATATCATTCTGATATTAGAATTGACTGATGTCGAGGACATGATTGACATTGTAGGCACACATGAATACAATGTGGCACATAAATTTTGAATTCACTTAAATGATGAATTACACGTGTGAACACACATAGCACATAAAGCGTACACATAAATTTGATTAAGTCATGAAGCATACATGTAGCACATATTTTATAAAGCATACAACATGAATTCACTTAAGTCATGCACGTAGCCCATACACATGAATTTAGGTTATGAAGAATGTACTTGAATATACATGAATATACTTAAGGCATAAATCATACACATGAGTACATACACACAAGCATATTTACATACTAACAATGAATAAATGAACACACAATTAACAAATTGGATCGAATATAAAGTTTCATATATATCAAAATTAACAATAATTCTGTACATATTTACATGTCAACATATCTAGATACAATGTGGCATACGCCATCTCAAAATGTGTCATATGAAATCTCAAACTAAGAAGTTCAACTACAAAAGTTTCTAGGACATCCTATTCTATTGGTGGATCATCAAAATGCAGCCTCTTTGAAGTACTCTTTGGCTCTGATGGATCCTGCATTCAAACACAAAAGTGAAACCCCAAGTGAGATTAAAATTCAAAATCATAGTCAACAATAATAAATAAAATATAAACTAAAATTGAACTCTCATATACCTTGCCTCTCTGTCTCCTACCGTGGACATGAGACCTAATATATGTACTTGGTAGTGCAGGAACAATACCACCAATGTCGACTCTAACCTGTATATGTTTTTGAACATGAGATTGATCTACAAGTTATACTATTTAATGTTAAATACTTCCAATAGAAAACATATGTTTACAAAATAACTAAATTAACATTAAAACTTACCTAAGTTGAACTTTCTTCAGGAAATGTTGGCTGAGTCATCAACGATACAAACCCTTGGCGTTCTACCTCCCTCAAACTAGGAGTGACCTACAAAAGTCAAATAGATACTTCATACTATCATAACTTGGTCATATTATATATACTTGATAGTAAAATACACACAAACAACTTTAGAAATATACGTACTGGAGGGATATCAATGCGAATGGATGTGTTTGTGACTCTATCATGATAATAGGGTCTCACGACATCATTAGATGCGACTCTCTATCAAATAAACCATGTAAATTAAAAATGATTATGCACAATTGACAAGTATAAATGTATGCATAAACAAAATAAATTACTTAATTACCTTTTCCTTGTCAATTCCAGACACCTGCACCCCCTCACATTGCCCCCCGATGGCAACTGGTGACACCTGCATCAGTATGTAAAAGATGATCATAAAAATTTGAAAACAATGTACATATACTATTATCATAATTTAAAAGGAAACCAATGAGTACATTAAAACATATGTACCATGGAAGTGTCAAGACCAAATGATATGGTCGAAAGCATGGACCCCTCCACGTGTTCCATCTCTTCCTTTGTCATCAACTGAACATAAATGTAACACATATAAAGACATAAGTGGGAAATTATTATAAGGAAATTCTACTAAAAATACGAACAATAAAATTTAAATACAATGTAAAAATTGAATTGTTTACCCTTACCATAAAAGTGGGAGTCCATGGCTCTATAGGCTCCTGATGCACATCTCCATGAGCTGCTTCAGTGCTGTAGTGTGCTGTGTAGAATCTTTCACATCAAAGGCGAAATTATATGCATCACTATTAGTCTGGGGACCTAAGCACATATTCTTGCATATAATGTAAGTGTGGGGCACGCAAACATGTGAGCTCATGGAGGATGTGGAAGCACTAGAAGCATTAGGATGAGGATGCAACAATGTCATGCTCTGCGTAACCAGTAGATCACTCAAGGTGTGAATGGCTCGAATAGTCTGTGAGCCGACCTCAGCAATAATGTTAGGATGCTGCACTGTGGGAGGTGGTGAAATCTCAGGAGGGGGGACATATGTGTGGGATTTCACCCATTGTGCCCATGGCCTATCCGGAGGAGCACCTAAACCTACACCCTGGTTCGGTCTCATACTCCAATAATTCACCTTGTGACCGAGCACAAATTCAGCATACAATTTTTTAATAAAATAAAATGGGACATCCAAATTTTTGTGAGGTGGTCTATCAAAAACCATCCACCAATGGTCCCAAAATTTGTCACTTATTGCACTATTTGTGCACCATTTAATTGACAACTTGGTTTTTTTATGGTCTACTTTTAGACCGGTTTTAGGATCCACAAAAAGATTAGCTATGTCATGTTTTGTTATATTTAGGTTCATGACTTGATCATAATCAAGCACATCGTCAAACTGGGCATGCATGGAATTGCGCCAAAGAAGTGCAACACTATGTTGCTGTGTAAGTTTCTCCATGTTTTCAATAATTGAGTTCAATGTCGTAAACATGGGGTGCAATGTGGGGATATTGGCATAGGTTGTTTGAAATCCTCTAAGTTCTTTTAGATTATCTCCTATTAGATCTTCTAAACAGCGAGGGTTTGTGACAGGTATGCCTTCTGGAGGTGGGGGATTGTTGGGAGGTGGTTCTAGATTGTTTGCGGGATCATTAGGAGGGTTTTCTGATTCCATGTCTAATAACAATGAAAAAACAAATAGATAATTACAATGAATTTTAAAAAACAATAAAAACACTCATTGCTACCCTAATTTTTATATAAAAAACTATAAATTTCTCTTTAAAAATAATAAAAACAATAAAAATTATAAGCTTTCACATACCTTGGGATTTAAGCAAAATCGGATAGGGGATTTGAAAGCCGATATCCATTTACCCTAGTTGCGTTCACATTTTCACAATGAGAAAATGTTGAATGCGGATGGGGTACAGAGTTATATATTTATTGGTAAATATCAGATATCTGATATTATTAGATATTTGATTAAGCCTTTTTCTTTGGCTTTTGGTTTGGCCAGGTGTACTGACACCTAGGCCTACTAAAAAGTCAACATATGCATTTGTGCGCTTTTGGACGAGTGAAAATAATTTTTTTTCACATCGCCACTTTTTGGCATACCATGATCCTGCACATACCCTGGGGTCATTAACCATAATCAACCTAGGGAGGGCTCTGGGAGGAGGGGGTGGGGAAGAAGGAATAACAATAATGGATAATATAGAAAGACAATCATCAAAATCATAGGCATCTTTCAAAATACCAAGAGCATCACCACCTAAAGGAATATTACATAAAATATTGAAGTAGGGATCCCATTAGAGTCACCAAGCCTCCCAAAAATCTCTGAGGCTCTATCATGGTTGGTGGACTTATAAATTATAGTTTCTTTCCTCCTAGTGAGAGGGGGGAGATGAGAAATTTAATTTTATTTATGTCCATACCTTTCATGAGAATCTCTTCCATCACCATCCAAGAATTGTTGTTTCCTTTATTTTTCTACCTGGAACCAAAGTTCCTTCTAATCCTCTAAGTAGGGTATATTTACTGGGCATTTACCCTCCTAGGCTTATTTTGAGTAGGTCACCCATCTAACCCAAATCAAGGGAGTCAACTTTAGGGATGTTTCCAAGATCCCGTGAAGGATCAATAATTATTTCCACATTGGACTTAGAATCTTTCTTACTGTGAAAGGTCTCCAATAGGTTATCTAGGGTTTAAGAGATAAGGGAATCATTGTCATTGGTAGTAGAGGAACTAGAAGTAATGGGTTTGTTCCCTAGTACAGGAAGGGGTTGATAAAAAGAGGTAATGAGGTCTTTCCATTAGGTTTAGGGTTAGGTCTTTTGTTAGCATTTAAATAATCAGGGGGAAATTCTACCTTAAATAGCCTTCCCTCCTACACAAAACAAATAGCCATTAATGTCACCAAGGAAAGTGATAGGACACAAAACCATGTCCTAGCCAAGATTGAATTTAATTTCACCAAGAAGGTCAATACCTAGATTAATATATCTATATTAGCACCCTCACATCAGTATGAGGGAGGAGTGAGTTGGATTTATCCATCCTTTGAATATTTCCAATGGGCTCCAAGGCTTGGAGTAGAAAATTCTAGAGAAATGGGGGAAACTTATCCATGGTAAGCCACCAAGGGCACAAAAATGCCAACACTTATTCATGTATGGCCTCAAGGGACCAAGTAACCAATTTGAGACAACGAGCCCTGATAGTTCAAAATTGTATTTTCATGACTTCCTTTTGACTATTTTGTTTGTTAAAAAAGGTAAGAAATAGAACTTTTTGAAGCGTTCTAAAATAAGAAAAGTGAAACCCTAATTTTTCCCCGAAAAAATGAATCCATTCATTCAAATAGTTACGGGAAGGAACCTAGCACAATCAAGAGCTGCAAGAAAAAAAAGATAATTTCTAAGCCTACTTTTCTCTACATCAATAGCCATGGTCATTTGATCGTTGGGATTAAAAATAAAAGGTGAGATAGTGGTTCCCATACCTTCTTTGAAACCTCCTTCTGAGCCATCTAAGAAGGGCTAGACCACAAATCTAGTGCCCTTGGGTAGCAACAATTTTCCAACAACAACCTGCTTGAATGAGCAAGCCCTATCTCCTTCAATCCGACTTGAGAGAGAATGATTAGGTTTGACATGCCCTGGCATAGCTTCACCCATTAAGGGTTCCCTCAATCAATAAATGTGGAGATAGAGAAGAGAGGATGAACTCTCATGAGTAGGGGAGGCCTTCTCGAGAGGGAGAGAGGGGCTTTGAGAACAATTTGTAGAGCACCCTTCTCGAACATTCCAAAACTTCATCGTCTCTCACACACATTTATTTAATCTTTTCAAAATAACTAGGTTCTTTTTCAAAAATTAGAAATATTATGATTTTCTAGTTAGAAAATTTAAATAAGATATTGAAACAAAAAATAACAATATTCAAAATTAGTGGTACTTTTAGCTCATGTTTATGGGTAATGTGATGGCATTTGAGCTACTACATCTATAACCTAACATAATTGAAATAACATTATCTATGGTATTGTCCCTTTACACGTTGGAGATAAATAAGGGACGTCTTGTTGTTAATAAAGTCAAGAATGAGAAATCCCTCTTGGATCAATAATATAAAATTATTGAATCAAATAAACTAAAATATGTTAGTTCCCCATGTAGGATGAAAGGGACTTTCATATGATAGGTTGTTTATACCATGATAGTATGAATTTCATTACAATTGGTTCAAAGGGTGATAATTATTAGGAATGGAAATTAGTTACTTTTAGGGAAACAAGTAATTATTCAGGTTGACTATTTACTTATGATTAATGTTTCCCTACATGTGTGGCAGTCAAAGAGGAACCATCTAAGGAAAATGATCCCTAGAAAGTGATGTATACCAACAAAACAACTCACATAAAATTCAGAATATAAAATAGAACTATAATTCTTATACCTTGATCATATTTAAAAGTAGGCTTCGTAGGCAATTTACTAAACAAAGGATGTTCTTGGTACTTAGGCATTGAAGGGTTGGGGTCTAAGGTGTGTCTAAACATGAATAGTGGAAAATACATAATATACTAGTAATTTTTAGATCTAGACACTATCTAATTTAAAATATTGATTCATTTGAATATGAATAATGCTATTGGAATGAGTTGTATTATAAACTATTTAGTGAACATCAATATCTATATTGAAATCAAACCTGGAGATCTTTTTTTAAGCTAGAACATTAATAACAAATACCATTCAAGATATTTAGATAGCATAATCAAATCTTAGAATAACAATGTATAATGGTGATGATGTCAAGCTCAAACATCATGTTGCTAATAATAATATATAAATGGATGAGTAGAAATATTTTTTTAGGTTGCTTAAAAAAGATATATAGTTCACACAATATTCAACTACTTAATCAATGAGATTTTGACATAAATGTAAATAACAAGGTTTTCATGAACTTCCTAACCATACCATCCAATGAGTTGTTCAAATAAGGAAATCTTACCTTACAAGTTGTATTAAGTGTAGAATGAGTGACTAGTCGGTGAATGGTAAAACCCCTTAAAGTTAATTGTTCCCTGGATAGGAGAACCATTAGAGTAGGTTTGATTTATTCTATATGAACAAACACTTGAAATTGACGATTTCTTCACATGACAAAATGTTTTGGTGGAATTTCAAATATCCATGTTGGTATGATCTAGTAAAGTTACACTTGTGAATTGTCTATTTAATTGTATGCAAGTACACTCCACATAAATTCTCTACTTCACATTTTACATTTTAAATAACATTTAACTAATTTAATGTAATTTGGATTATTATTGAATACTTGCAACACTTATATTATAGCATTGTGGGCTATGTTACAATATTTGACCTTGTAAATAATTTTCTATTTAATACGGACACAAATTATATATATATATATATATATATATATATATATATATATAAAATTAATAATGTATGATGACAGGTAGGTTCTCTTGGGACTCTAATAGTATTAAGGAATGTGTATTATTTGATTTATTGATATAGAGGGAATATTTTTTATTTAGTACTATTTCTAAACTTTGTGGTTAAGCGCGCTTGAGCTAGAGTAGTATTGGGATGAGTGACCTCCCAGGAAGTCCTAGTGCTTCACCTTTGTGAGCATCACCTAGATGCAATGAGTGCTACATGTTCCATTCATTCTCATAACAGATGAGTTCTTGTAAACCACTACTCATGAAACATGATTCAGTGAGCTTGATTTTAAAACTACATAGTTGATTCTTGATAGAAATCTCATAATTTGACCAGTTGTGGAAAATATCTCCTACTTATCACTATCTCTAATGTTAAATATCTCTCATTATGAATATACTATCATTCTAATTGAGTACTACTTAAAGATTAAAACACTTTGTATGTGAGAAATTAAAAAAATAAAGAGCAACAATTAAAATTCCCTTGTTTGTAAGGTAATATCTCAAAGAAACATTCAATGGAAATACATTTGCATGAAATTTGTGTTTCCCTAGTGATTTGGTCGTCCTACATTTAGTAATAGTATTATATTACTTTCTTAAATCATGACTATCAAAATGAATCTATTTATATGATGTTATAGTAATATTAATGCTATAATTATTGTAGTAAGATGTGTTCATATAGTATAATAAGTGATACGATAATGTGATTTGTTGTTTTAAGGTGTCAAAAACATGTTATGCTTAACTTTTGAAATTTTTCTCAAACTCATAGTATTAAATATCCATATACAACTACAAACAAATAAATCACACATAGTGAAATACTTCAAAAAAATACAAATTACTTCTCCATTTACACTCTTAATGTTTGTGCCTATCAACTCATTAATAACACCTCTAATTATTCTTTAAATATGATCATATTATTTTAAAATACTCATTTATATAAATATATAAGTTACACTCATAAGTAACAACTTTTTTATATGACACATTCAATAGAATAAAAAAGCAGTATATAGTACATTATTTGGAAATTATGAGTTGCGAGGTAAACCTAATTGGATAAAAGTGAAGGTTCGAGAGGAGTAAGATATCCCGCACCACAATGAAATCTAAAGCGTTGAAACCATTGGATACTTTTCATTGATACGTCTTGGACTTTTAAGGCTTTGTGCATGTTATACCATCGATTTAGTTCCTCCTTTTCCTCATCCATTTTCTTCTTCTCCTTCTCCATTAACATGGAAACCTCAGTGCCCATTTTAAGTACCCACCTTGGAAGAACATCACGAAGTTGCATTTCTTCAAAACCAAATGAGGCTTTCTTTGGTGTATCTTGAATGGTAGCTAAAGTATTTTAAGTCTTGACATCTCTTCCTTCTTCTTCTCCTCCTTGGAATCATCCCGCTTCTTTATATAATTGGCAACAATTTCTCTGAAAGAAGATTCTTGTTTTGTTTTCTCATTTTTGTCTTTGACATCAATATAGGTATGCCAATCCTAAAAAATAATAAATTATTGTCACAACAATAATTAACTTTATAAAATCTTATATTACTTTTTCAATGAACTAAAAAGAAAATAATACAATATTTAAAATTGATAGACGATGAAAAGATGTCTCAATAAAATTATAAAAATAGATAAAAGTACCTTAATGAGAATGTTCATTTCATGCCTCCATTGAGAACATATAAAGATCCAAGCTACTAATTCCACTTTCCATTGATGAGAATTTTGAATATCACTCTCCCTTGTTTGGCTTATCACATTCCTTGCAAAATAGTGGTATTTTGTATAGCTCTGACGAAGCTTAGAGACCTCACTTGCAAAGCAACTCAATCTACGAAATGTTGCATTTTCTTCTATACTATTTGTCATTTTTGACATTTCTTGAACTTGAGTTACACGCTTCAATAGTACTTCACGTTCCTTCTTGCATGCAATTGTGGATGCTAGTTCTATTCCTTAATATCATTTATGGCGGTGACTGGATGCCCCACCATAAGAGAAAAATATATTTTAGTTATTGATGAAATCCAATAGAAATGATTATTACAAAATATAGTGGAAAAAATATTTTGCACATTTCAGATCAAAGAAAAAACACTTGAATTACAAGTACCATTCACTCTATTAATATTAAAATTTTGGACACAATTAAAACTAAAAACGTTATAAACAATAAAATACTCCATACCTTGTCCATTAAACCCATCATTTTCTGTGGATAAGGCCTGATCTTTTGCTATGGGGTTGTCCTTTTTTCCCCACTCATCAACGGCCGGGTGTACTAGGGTGACTGGGAGTTGAACAATTTTGCTTATAAAGTGATCGACATCTTCCTCAATCTCTGCAAATGCCTTTCCAATGATATTATTGTCCAGCGCTAAAATAAAGTTGATTTCACAGACTTTAAGTACCGTGTTCAAGACCTGCAACACCTGTGTTTCACATGAAATCAAATATTTTATTCAGTAATTTAAATATAAAAGTAAAAATGTGATTGCAGATATATGATTTTTACGGTTTATAATGATTGTACATAATTTCCCATTTTAACTGTGTAAGTTTTTCTTCTTTAATATTTCACAGAAAGTCACTTGAAGGTTAGAGGAGAAACATGGTGAAAAGAGAATACGATAAAATAACAGAAATAAAAACGATGGAAGTGAAAAGTAATAATACATATTCATAATTTCATATATATTACAAAACATTATTATCTATATCTATATTTATATCTATATCTATATTTATATCTATAATTGCTTATGTTCAGAGAATTGAAAATATGAATCTCTGTTGTTTTTAACTACAGAACTGGTGCTACAACAAGAATTCACTTTCTCCCTTTTTATTCTTTAAAAACTGTCTAAAAAAAATTTGAAATAATTTAAAAAAAAATATTATTAAGTTTCTACAATCCATTGTTTGTTTGTTTCTAAATTTGATTATATAAATAAAATTTAGAAACAAACAGCATAATAAAGATTTTTACAGGATTTCGAAATGTACCTCTGCATTTTATTAAAAAAAAAGATTTTTACAGGATTTCAGTCCTGTGTACAGTGAATGTGGGGATAAGGAGGAGATCGGAGAAGTTGGAGAACTGCTGAATAAATGGACAAAATATGCTGACTAGTAAGAATGGAAGAGGAGTAAATGTGATGATTGTGATTACATTTTCAACAAGAACAAGACACTATTTACACAAAAAGCTATGCACAACAGTAAAATTGTGAATTAATATAAAAAGCTTACCCGCACCATAGCTGAATCTTCATAGTGATCGAGGTCATTCAGAAAGGCTATTATACGGAGCTTATCTTGTGGAGCTGAGCCAAATTTGGGAACAGGAGTTTTCTGTCTTATTCTCAATCTTCTCCTCCAGCAAACTCCGCCAAAATTTGAATTTTTCGCCTGCAATAAAAGAAAAAATAGGGTAGGGTTTTTTTCCTATTTCTTCCTTCAAAAATTTGATGTCTGAAATAACCTTCTGTTGCTGGCCGTACTGTTCTGAATTCTCAGAGCTGAAACGAACACTCAAGTAATGGCTCACAAGCTTCATTTTAAATAAAGAAACTGTTAACTTGAGTGCAGGCACAAAAATCGCCATTACAGTTGCAGGTATAGATCCATATTTTAGCTTTTTCCACTCTGTCAAATTGACGCCGTTCAGAAACATCCATACTACAGAGGCTATCCAGACAACAACGAAGGCTAGAGCAAGACAAAATAAATTAAATAGGCTGTAAGAACTTTGACTATTGTCTCTCGGATTTCTCGATTTCTCTTGTTATCTCAACTGCGAGACCATCGCAAGCTTCGAGCGTTCCCTTGTAATTTCGGGCACTGAAATTTACAGTTAAAACCCTAGCAATTCTCTCATCGCTCACCTTTTCTGGACATTTCAGCTGAGGGTTGAAATGGAACAGAGAAACGTTTATTTTAGAGCTTCATTATTCACAATTTTGAAAAATCAGTCATTTTAAGGTTTTTTTTCATGCAGATCTCTCACCAGTTGTTTCAACTCCACGCATGCCAAAGATTTGTAAACGGCTTCATGTTCTGGTTGAAATTTCTCCAAAAAATCGACCAGTAACCCTTTCTGTTTGTTATCAATTATAAAACATATATTTAAATTCTTATATTAGATCAAAATTAATAAGCATGACAATTAACTTGATCTTACTGGATTTTGTTTGGCCAATAAATCGTCAACTCCTTTCCGGATTCCTTTTCCCTTTTCAGTGATATCAATACACTTCGGATCGTTGAAATCCTCACTTGGAAACGCGGCTTGAGCAGCTGTGAGGAGCAGATGTTCTCTAATCTAGAGAAACAAAATACAGGATAAAGATTTTTAAGATTTTAAACGTAAAACAAATAATCATTTTTTAAACGTATAAGAAAATAAGAGTAAATACAATGAATCTTTACATAAAAACGATGAAGGGATATCTCTTACACCTGCAAACTGATTTCATTAACACTTACATATATCAAACATTGAACCTTTAAAATAGAAAAATAAAAACGTATCATTCCTCTGGCACCTTGTACGGATAACTAATAAAATAACCACTGAATCAGATTAGCACAGGCTGCTGGAAGAAAGACTCGAAATAAAATACAATGAATCTTTACATTAAAACTCAAAGATCAAGGAATAACTTTTACAGCTCCAATATGATATCATTAACGCTTACAGAAAATCAAACTTTGAACCTTTAAAGTAGAATATTAAATTTGTGAAAAAAGCCATATCATTACTCTGAATCAAATGAGAGGCTGCTGGAAGAGAGAGATTTTAAATAACACCAAATATAATAATAATAACATACCTTATCCATGAGACTGTTCACTCCCTCACTACATCCACCGGTAATGCCAACACTGAATGGAGTTTTTATATTTGGATTAAGGAAATGTGCTGCTATGTACTGTGCCAGATCATCGCTGCCTGTTCCCATATTTTACACAGTTATTTCCACAGAGAAAATTTATACAGAAAGAAGCGGAAAAAAAATTAAATACACAGAAATTGATTGCTGCAGTAATAGAGACAGATAAATCTTTTGTTGATTCAAACAAATAAAAGAAATTTCTTGATCACATGATTAAGATTAGCTGATCAAAATGATCAGAAACAAATAATTCATTACAATTGTTTCAAAATAAAGATTTGTTTTAAACAAATCTGGAGACTGCTTCACGCATTTAACAATGACACAAAAATAATGCAAATTCTATATTTTACACTATTAATTCTACATAGAAGAGATTATACATATACTGGAGCACTATGAAAACCGCCATTAGTAATCAATCTTGTTCAACCAAATTCAAAATGTCAAAAAGCTTCAAACGAAAAAAGAACCAAGATTTTCATCACTCACTTGGACTCATGCGAGCTTGTCCATCAACCACCATATTCTTTTCTATACCCTAAAACTCAAGCTAATGGAATTCTTGAGAATTCGCTTATGCTATTTGTGGAAGAAAATGCTCTTTATATAGATATTTCTGAATAAAATGCTCTTTAATAGAATTCTCGAGAACTCAGAAATTTGGGATCTTGTTTTTTCTCTGGTCGCATCATTTTTTTTACCATTCCTACAGATAGATGCTTTGTGCTTCCCACAAAAATATATGTTAATGGTGGGGTTAATTCGAACGAATACAAAGCTTAGATGCTCCACTAATTTAAACATCTGTCAATTAATCGTAGACCAAATTGGCATTAGTTCTGACCACGTAAAACTACATTTCCCAAGGGTACTTACTAAGAATTAGTTCTATAGTTATCAAGATGACCTAGGGAATCTATTTCTATAGTTATCAAGATGACCTAGGGAATCTATGCCCTCTAGTGCAATATTCTTCATGAACATTTTTTTCTTTTTCTTTTGGGGCACATCTTGATCTAGAATATTTTAGTAACATTTGTTTTCATTCATTTTAAAAAGTATGTTACTTATGTTATGATAGAAGAGGTCTAGAATAATAGTTAAGTGTTAATAAAAATTATAAAATAGTTTTTAATTAGGAAGAGTATTAATTATTGTCTATATTCTAATAGTTGTAGAATTTTTGAATACTTACTTAACATCTTTAAGTTGTTATGGGACTACACTTTGAAAAGTTAAATTTTTTTTATAAATAATTAAACATAGATTTAAGTATTCTATTTTATTTAAGAATTATTTTATTTATTCAAAGTCATTGTGTCTTTTATAATTTTTCTTTTAGAATGTAATTTATTTTTTAATAAATTTTGACTATATATTTGGTTCATTAATATCATTTGTATTAGTTTTAAGTCATTAAAAAGGCATTATTATGTTTTATATAGTTTTTGATTAAGGTAAAAATAGGTTTTGAATGGGCCCCAAAACCATATACAAATAGTTTTTGAGGGAACTATAACCCAGAGAAAAATAATAGGAAGAATTAGCTCAATACAAAGAGAGACAACTGGGGAACAAAATAAACCTTACAGAACCCCCCAGCACAAACTGCCAGCAGAATTACCAGCAGTACAAACCCAGCATTACAACAGCAGTCAGAAAAAGTCCCACGCCTTACAGAATCACCATATATCTAGGGTTTTTTGGCTCCCAAAATAGATCATAAGGGTTTTGATGGATCCCATAACCAGATTTAATGAAACAATAGCTCACAAAAATATGCAAATAGAACTTCAGCTGCACCAGACCATCAGGGTTTTGAAAGGCTCCCCCAACCTTATTGATAGCTCCCATTGCCAAAATGGGATTTGACCTCCAATAGATCTGGCAGACAGACCAGTCCACCCTTTCATGACCATCCCAAAGACAAACAAGAACTTTTAATAACTTTTTATAAATAGTTATAGTTATAGTTATAACAGAAGTAGAAGAAGTAGAAGTAATAAGTAATAACTTTTTATAAATTTTTTTTTTAATGTAGAATCATATTGATAACTTTAATGATAGTTGAAATTATAAGAATAGAAATCTAATGATAGTTGAAATTATGTGTGATTCAAATTTAAGTATCTAAAGAGAAAAATTAATAGGAAAATTAGAAAAGAAAAGGTGAAACATAGAAAAAAAAATATTAAAAACAATTTAGAAGAATATATTTAAGTGGTTTGAAATATCAATTAAAAAAAATTAATAAATGAATTAGATCAATTTCTTAAAGAATACCTAAAGAAAGATGAACATCTAAGCTATAAGACTTGAATTTTGTTATCCCTTATGTAATAATTTGTTCTTTTTTCTTCATTTCATGAATTATATGATACATGTGATCTAGTTAAAGTTAGTTTACAAGTGATATATAATTAGAATTTAATAAATTAATTATATTTTATAAATTATAATTCTATTTAATAATTATAATAATAAAAAAATTTCATTTTAAAATTGAACTACTAAAAATAATATTAAACAAGTGCCACTTAGTGACCAAGTACTTGCCTTTAATTTTGTAATTAATTATAATTATAATTTATCATTAAAAGTAATAATGGTAATTGTTAGAATAAGAAACAATTTAAAAAAAAAATAAAAGTACCACATTTTTTTATTAATGATTTATGGAATAAAAATGATAATAATACATAATTTAAAAATAAATAAATGATATGAAGTAATATTAAACACCTAAAACAATTTTATTTAGAATGGAAGAATTCAATTTATTTTTGTCACTTTATACACAATTATCACATAAATTTTCAAAATGACAAATTTGTATAAAACAAGCTACAAAGAATTAGTATATTACTATTAAATTATATATAATATTTTAAAAAAATTAGTGAGTTTATTTGATGAAAATGATAACTAATTATTTAAACATAAATTTGTGTGATAAATATAATTAGTCATAATTTTATATTATTTAAATTGTTAAATATTTATATTATATTTTTTTAGCAAAGAATACTAATATTATATTAACAATAAAAATTTATAAGATATATATTAACTAAAACAATTTACGATATTTCAAAGAGTATATATATTAGATATTCATAGATTGCACTGGGTCTATGAAAAAAGTCATTTGTTAAAAGTAGGACTATAAATTTGTATAAAATGGTGACAACAAATTAGTGCTCATTGCATCATATGCTTATGTACTTAGTAACAAATTAAGTCATCTTGTGCACTGTTTCTTTTTATCTTTATCATTATTTGAATAACATTATTGTAGTGAAAATAGCAACCATCTGTATAGAGCAACCATGAATCCAATACTTTTTTATTAAATTAAATGATATTTAAATAATTAATTATTTTAAACTATGATCAAATTTAACAAACACACTGCAGTTTTATAAATAAACAAAAAAATGTTAGATAAGATTAAAGTAAAATGAAATAACTTTAAAATTAATAAATAAATTGCAAAAATAAAAAAACTATTAAATATAAATAGCAAACATGGTAAATTTTAATTGGTTCACTCGTGTAATAAGACTTCAAATGATTTCATCCAATGAGATGATTAAAAACTTATAAAGAAATATAAAATAGAATTTATTTTGATTGGTGTAGAATAGTTCATTTAATCACTAGTTAATAATAAAAACTCAAAAATAAATACAATATTAGGGGAGGCAATTTATTTTCTGAGAAATCCATCCAATAAGACTCAAACTAAATGGACCAATTATATGTGCAAGAATTTTTTTTGAAAATTTATAAAGTTAAAAATAGTACTAATAAAAAGTATAATTGAAGAATTTAGAACTTAAAAAAATATTACATAATTATGATAACAATAATAATAAAGAATATTCTATAAAAAAATGATTTCAACATTATGTAAAAATAGGTCACAAAAAAAGAAAACTATGAATAAGGAATTAGAGAGTCAATCACACCAAATGTAAGGGTAACAAATGTGAGATCTAGAATACATGTGATACAAAGGGAAGGCAATTCAATTACAAACAAAAATTTATAAGAAATTCTACGTTTTTATAGTAGTAAACAATATCAATAAGTTATGAAAGATTGTATACAAGTGAATTGTAGATATGTGGCTACATCAAATTTATAATAAGTCATAGATATGAACTTAGAAAAATATACAAAAATAATTTTTTATGTATAAGTCATTAGCTTGTTGTTAGTGAAAGGTTGTGACCCAAAAGTGATCTATTAATTATTATTCTAGTATATAAAAGTTATGTTGATTAAAATAATCTATTGAGCTATGGTGGTCAAATAAGACCATTGTATGAGATCATAATCAAAAATTAGTGTCAACATAAACTTGAAATCACAAGCCCTAGAAATAAAAGTTATGTTCTATATCTCAAAACAATAAGAGGAATATATAAATGCAATGCAATAAAATTGAAATGAAATAAGCAATATTACCTTTCAAGAAAGCACTAATGTTACCTCTATTTCTCTTCTCACTTTCTAATATGGGTAGTATGTTTCTCTCATAATCATAGTTTTATAACTTAGAATAAGTCATCCTCAGTGATAGGGAAGATGTCACGACTCAATTTGATAGAATCCTTTTATCTAGTACAGTCAATGACACTTGGACTTTTGTTGACTTGTTCAGATACTTCTCGACGTAAGTTGTTATGATTTGATTTGATTTGATTTTAGACAGGTTAGTGGTTACTTTATGATTGACTTCGACTTATTATGATCATGTTTATGTTAATTTATGTTACATGTTTACGATGCTAGGTGTAATTCCCCACCAGGGAACCCAAGATAAATTAACCTAAAACATCCTATCAAGTTTATAGAATAATTTTTTTCTTAATAGTTTGCAATCAAACAGTACATTAATGTGGGAGAAAAATGGTGTAATACAAAACATACTCATAAAAGTAACTCAACATGTATAGATTACAATTCCCAAGGTTCATTAACATATAATTACTCATAAGTTAACTAATCTATTAAGTACAATAACAATATACAATCTCCACCTAATGTAAATGACTAACAAGTACAACATCATATAAATGAAACATAGATACAATTGGTACAATGAGGTGTACACAACAAATGATCATCCACTACACAAGTCAGAGAGTATGTAATAATCAATCATATACAAGGTACATGTATAATATCCTGAAAGATAAGAGCAAGTCTCCAATAATGATGAACAATGAAGAAGGTAACACCAACAAGGATCATCTAGCAATGGTTCAGGAATGTCAGAATCTCAATAGTAAAATAAACACTACCACCCGACCATGTGGAACCAAGAAGTCCACTCCCACAGTGTTGAGGAGATAACATCAGACCTCACTCGGATAACAATACCACAACCAATCATAAGGTGGAAGTAAGAAAAGGATCCTGAAAGATCTCTATTAAAAAGGGTACAACATAGCTACAAAGGTATACAAATAATCTAGAGGAAACCAACACATGTAGGAAACCTAAGATGTATATAAGGAAGTGTCATCCCATACGTCTAACCCTTGAGTTTTGTTTTGGAAGCCTCTCTGGACCCCGACGCTTAAGTTACCATATGTAGCATTAGCAAACCTCTCATATGAACAAGACAACTAATCATGCAAGACCTCAATCACACATATTCTCCCACTCCCATCCTAGTCAAGACCTCAATCAAGTACTCAAGTATGGGCGAGGAGCATATCTTATTAATTTATTTTTAAAACCCCCATTTAATATAACATGTTATCACTTTACTAATTTGCTTACAATAAGTGATCCTGATAGCCACTCGTGGGCCCCGAAACTTATTGCAAGCCACTCCCATCTATACACCTAGATAACCTACCCTAAGCTCATAATTCATAAAAGCATCTCATAAATCTAAAAGACATGATAAATGAATGTAGTTCCATAAAAGGTACCTAGAACACAAATTGGCCCTCAAACCATAATTGATACATACTAGTCCTCAAACCATCACATCACAAATCCAAACTAGTTCTCAAACCATAAACTCATAAAACACCCTCTCAAGGAGTTCACAAAAATAAAGAGTTTGGACAACAAAGTTGCGTAAAAGAAACTAAATTAATACAACTTCATAATGCATAACAGATAAGCACAAAACCATTAACAAAAAGAACAAATCCCGGCCCCAAGCCTTTGATTCACATTTGTAGAAGGTCAACTAAACCCCCAAGTGACAACAAGGTATAAGCACAAGTCCATCAACCAAAACTCATACACTTGAAAGAAAAATATAATTTATTTAAAGGATTATTCCAATTGATATAGAATAACATTGATTTATTCTCACATTTTAATGCACAACATAATTATATAAATATATTAAGTGGCATTGCCACCTTGTTTTAAAAAAATGATTATTTAATTCAACCATACATATATAAAAATTTCCATATAAACTTATTAACTAATTAACCAATAAAGTTCATTAATAAATAATCTCAACCAAATATTAATTAATAACAATTTATATTAATTAATATTAACCATGCAATAATCTATAAATTAATATTTAAAATAATTAATACAAATACCTTTAATTTAATAACATAAGTTATTATTACTAATAATTTATTTTATTTTATTATTTTATTGTTATTATTTTTTTATTATTATTATTATTATTATTATTATTATTATTATTATTATTATTATTATTATTATTATTATTTTGGCAAAAATGGACAGAGCTATTATTTTTATTAATATTTTACCTTCTTCATTGAAGCTCCAGGAGGAAAGAAGCAGTAATAAAACCTTCCTTCTCAGCCAAAATACATACAGAAACTAACAAAGTTATACTATAGACGATTTACAAAGTTGCCCCAAGAGTTTACAAAACTTTGCCACAATGCCAAAAAAACCCTAGCAATAATCTATGTGGCAAAAATAGTCATATGACTGTTAAGAAGTTGAAACCAAAAAACCCTTATATCGAAGCAAAACCAAAATTTAGACCAAAAAGGATTCCCAACCAAAATTAGCCTCTCGGCTTAACCTTGCCATGACAGTGGCATGGGCAGTGATAGGAGTGAGAGGCCGAAGCCGTATCCTCAGATGAAGTTGAGAAGTCAATAGAAGCTACAAAATTTGGACTAGAAGAAGCAGCGAGCCCATCATTGTGAACATAAGCTAAAATTACTTCCATGATATCAAATAGGTTGAAGGTGTGCACCCTAACTGAAACTGGAATGAAATCGACCAATTTTTCCATGTCTATCCTGAAAGCCACCTTGTCTCTACATGACACACTAAGTTTGAAAGCATCATAGAGCTTGACATACTCCATGTCTCTATCCAAACATCTCAAGGAGAAAATACCACCAACCCATGCTTGTGAATCTCTAAGGTTATAATGCGTGATGGCATTGTGAATACTTTTTGCCGAGACAAAGTCCTCTCTAACGATTTTTGCCACCATTCCCATAAATTGAATATAATCTTCCATCAAATCAAAGAAATTTGAAAGAAAAACCAAGAGCACTTGGGAATGAAAAAGGCATCTCGGGGATGGAGGGAGCAGAACATTGTCACTGATAATCTATCAAACAACATCTTCTACTTGAACTGACAATGGCTTAAAAACCACCCACATATGTCGATGGAGGTAATCATCAGATATCCCAATGTTGTATTGGCAGACAGATGTGGATATTTAGAGCCCTGTATTGCATGATCCTCACACCCTACAGAAAATAAAGAGAACACAACAAAAGGAAAAAATAACTGACTGGAGGAAGAGAACAAAAACACATATAAACAGAGGTGAGTCACTGCATATAATGAAGAAGAAAATACTATCAAAAATCCACACAAGTGTGCACAAGTTGGTGGATATCAATCCGTTCTTGGAGGCCAGAGAGCCAAGTGATCAAATCCCCATGTAATCTCCACAATAAATTTGAGGAGAGAAAATAGTACCAGCACTGAGAGAAAAATAAACAAGAAATTCGAGTCCACACGTGAGAGATGATGCCATATGTACCTCCTTAGCCATAAATCTCATTAATAACCTAGCCACATTCTTGTGTTTGGATTAAAGAGGAGATGAGTGATTCATTTTGCTAGCAAACTGTCCCCAAATTCAAACCCACACCTTTATTTTCTAGCCAATTGGCTAGCCCATTTGCCTCCCTATAGCAATGAGAAATTTTGTAATCTTCGAATTGGGGAAGAAGTGTACAGACCTCTTTAAGGATGTAGTGGGTCTCCCAGCTAGTTGTGTTTTTAGAAATGAGAGCTGAAATAATAATTTTAGAGTCTCCTTCAATATGAATTTTCTTAACACAATTGGATTTCGCCAAGAGTATCCCCATGAGAAAGCCCCTAACCTACACAATGTTATTGGATCCAACCGGGATCTTGGAGCTAGCTGCTTGTATAAGCGAGGAATTAGACTCCCTAAGAACTTATCAAGCATCTAAGATCCTTGGGTTTCCTCTAGAAGCCCCATCCAAGTTAAGCTTAAAAAAAGAATCATCCGGAGGTTCCCACTTAATATCCTTCCTTTTCTCTCTCACCGATTTCTTACCAATCAATACTCCTTTAAAGGGGATAGAAGGGTAAGTGCACAAAGATGGGGGACCAAAAATTTTCCACTTTTCTTTTTGGTCCCCTATTAACCATAGTGCATATGCATTAAAGCGTGTGTTCCCTATAGGGCACATGCGCTATGGCTTGGATTGCCCAAGCCTTACACACTAAAGCATGTGTGCCCTATAGGGTGCAGATGCTTTTTAAAAGCACTAAACATAGCACATGCGCCCTATAGGGCGCATGCGCTTTGTAAAAACACTATAAAGTGTTCTCTGCATTTGGGAAAGCCCATTTTCTTTCCACAAACTCGTGTTTATAGCTAAGAAGGGCTTCCCAAGCATGCATGCGGAATCCATTTTCTTGGTCAATTCATTTATTTTCATCGATCCATCAATTTTCATAGAGAATGACTCCACAACATCGTCAAGCTTGATCCTGAAGAAGAGATAAGTTTTTTTACAACCCATACCTCTTATTTGTATTAAAATTTCAGTTTTGAAGCAATTTATTTTGTTAAAATTTGTTTTCTTAGATTTTATGTGTAATTAAGATTTTAAAATCTAGTTTTTTTAATTGCTAGGAAGAAATGATCTCCCTAAACAAAACCCTCAATTAAACCCTCCGTCTCCTCATGAAGAAATGAATGGAGAAACAAATGAAGAAAATAACCAAGAAAATGAACCTCAACTGCCTCCACCAATCAAGAAACCTCCTCCTAGAACACAAGAAAATTTGATCAACCAAATTAAAAGAGGGAAAACAGAATTAGAATCTTTAATTAGGAGGTTAAAAGATTCTATTGGTACAAATCTTGGAAGGGAAAGACTTGCAAAATCATTGGAAGCAATCTTGACCCATGTAGGCTCGATTAGTGGGCAAATTAATTTATGGGAGGATAAAAGAGAAGAACAAAACTAATATTATACAAATAAAGTATCTTATGTGGACATAAAAAAGAAAAAAATCACAAAAGATGACATTTGCAAACTCTTTCAAAAACCAAGGGACACTAATACTCTTAGAACTACAACAAGGAGGTTCCCAATTCATTGGTGCTTAAATGAAGATATAAAAAAGAACTTTTGGGATAGATGTTGGATGGTCTTTAATTCCCCTCCCTATAACAATCATGAGGTTCCTATATATTTCTTGAGGAAACTCTATTGCGATTTTGTACTCAAGGAGGTGCCAAATTATTTTGACTATCTAGATTCTCAAGGTAGAGGAGGGGGTCATAATTTGATAGACCGGGGGCACATCGTGACCCTAACACACATAGGGTCCTATTGGCAAGCCGCAGGTGGATCATGTTAATATTCCTTCCGTTGTGAAGGAACATGTAGAGGTGGACACACTAGGCACTATCAGTGCTCTGACAGAGACTCTCATTTAGTTCAAGGTGATCATGGTCAATCTTTGAGGGGGCATATTTTTTGGTCATGTGGATCCTTGTGCACATTTGGTACTGTCGAGAGAGAGGAAGAAAATCCTGGAATGATGATTGATGATTTTCTAAATATGACATTTGGCATTGACACACAGGTAAATATTTCCAAGTTCATTAAATTTCTTTGATCATATTTCATTTAAAAAAGAATAACTAATTAATTTAGTGTCTATTGATTATGATCAAATTTCAGGGCAAGAGTGTTAGTGGCGGTGGCAGTGGTAATGATCCTCTTGTCCCCTTCTACACATCGTCATCAATTCCACAAGTATGTATCAAATAAAACATTTTATTTAATATATTTTATTATTATGTAATTATATGAATAATTGTATCATAAATTATTGTGCATGTGCATTAGACGTTCACTGGTGGACCATCGACATTCACAACAGATAGCGAAGGACATTGTGCCACTGTCCTTGAGGTATCTTTATTTGCATGTTAATTTGATTTACTTGATTATATTTAATTAATAAATGAATGAATAGCTAAATTACTAGACAAATTATGATCAAAATCCAAAGGCACGATGATCACATTCTTTCACTTGGCTTTGTGATGTCATCATTGAGTCCACATGCATATATGTAATAATGCATTATAATTAACATGTCAGTATTACATTCTTATATGAATGGTTATCTTATAATTTTTCATGTACATGTGCACTAGTTGAATGTTGGAGCTTTGACATCAACACCGCACACGAAGGATGCTGTGGAACCTTCACAGAGGTATCATTTACTCATTAGTAGGGTTGTAAAAAATATATGTAATCTTGATAACTGCATAATACTTTTTTTGTTTCATTTTTAGTTATTGACATCAGAGAATCTTCCTTCTATTTGTGATACTTTGGGTCGTGGAGTAGCTACAACAGTACCTAGTTTTGAAGAATTGACTGAGGTATGAAAGAGATCACTTAATTTTTATTTTTATTTTAATAGTTTGTATTGAATTTTATAATGATATTCATGTATGTATTTTAAGTATTGTTTTGATAATTGTTGTAGGGACTTATTACTCCAGATCGTCAGCATGCAACTTCGGTGGATGTACATAGTGACTATTTGCTAGCGGTAAGTGAATATTTTATTTTATGTCATTGTATAATTCAATTTTGATGTATATTAGTTATTGATGCTTAAATTTTTTTTTATCAGCTCGAGATATAGAAGAGTCTAGATAGGAGGACAAGTGAGCGCACTCGGAAGACTATAGCATCCACAACATCTCCATCGATGTGACGATCAAAGACAGCTCGGTATTTTTTTCTTCCCCTAGCGGGAAAGGACTAGATTAGGGATATATATTGTATGCCTATATGGCATTAGTAGACATATTTTTTTAATATTATATAAGTGATATGTTGTACATCTATTTGGCTTTGAGGAAGCTAGTTTAACTGTGAATAGGTGAAAAATGGAGCTTTAACAATGCATCTAACATTCCCACTATTCATTTGTATTTTGAGTTGGAATTGAATAAGTAATGTAAATATGGAAATGCTTGAAATCAGATAAGATAAGATACATACATCATGATGGAATTAATCTTGAAATACCTATTTTATGATGCCTGTGTACAGTCTCAGGAAATTCTGCAACCAGATCCGGGACTAGAAAACCACAACAGAGAAAACCTAGAAAAATTTTGTCTCTCTGAAAGCAGGTCAACTTTGACCCAGATAGCAAGGCACAATCTTACCCCAGGGCACAACCTTACCCCTCATTGAAGGTCATCCTTAACCCAAAATATCTCTGATAGACATTTTGTTTGCAAATCCCAGAAGTTTGATGAAAAGGGTACTCAGATTTGCACTTCAATTCTCGAAACAACGACTATAGATATCTGAAAATGGTGTTTTGGGGTGGCTATATAGGGTTTTTCCTTAGTCAAACCCCCATTTTGGTGATCTCCAACTCCATGAATATCTAGATGTAATATAATGTGTGTGTGTATTGAATGTGTAATGCCAAGATCTAATCCTCTAGATTGAAACCCTAGCATGAATGGATATGAGACAACAATGCATAGATTTGAATATGATAAGAAAGCATACCAAGCCCCCAAGGCTAAAGTACTCTCACCAAACTCACAATCTATAATTTCTACCTCATGATTGTATCTTTGAATGCTTGAATGTTGATAATGGTGGATCAAGGAAGAAAGGATCTCTCTTGCTCCAAATAGATGTTCACAATGGTGTGTTCACAAAAATGCTTGATATCAACAATGGCTTGATATTGTATAACATCCTCTTGCAATCTTGCATCTTCATTCCACCATTACTTGATTACTTCTCATGACTTGTTGTCTTGTGAGTGTGCTTGTTGTCAAATGAAGGCAAATGAGAGTCTTTATATAGAGGTTTCAAGGTGAGGCTCCTAGAGTAATGTGAGGACCCATAATTCAAATTTCAACTCAAATTATGGTCCAACCACAATAACCAACTTAAGGAGGGAAAATAATTAAATGAATTTCAAATTAAAACCCTTCAACATTCGGATCTGAAAGCCCGACATTGATTTCGGGGCCCTCCGAGAGAAAAATTTGAAAAGGGGGATCAAATCTTAAAGGAGGTCAAAGATGACCTCGACCCTGACCTAGGTTAGGGATGACCTCAACTATGACCTAGGTCAGGGATGACCTCAACTTTGACCTAGGTTAGGGTTGACCTTGACCTTAACCCAGGGGTCCAGATCCAGCCAGAATGAGAAACAAGAGGTCCTGGGGATGCCCGGAGACCAAGAAATGATGTCAGAATAGGGTAGAGTGCAAGTCCTATGATAAATAGGATGAAGGCTAGGAGTACCTATACCTAAGTCCTATCTATAAAATAGAGCCATAGAGGAGGGAAATTAAGGAGAATCCTTAGGATCCTAACCCTAATTTCACCTAGAATGAAGGAATCAAGTGCAGAATGCATCCTAAATGCAAGTCTATCTTGATAAATGTACTAAAAGAGGGTGATAAACCCATCAAGATGGAAGTGCTTCCATTTTAAGATGATACATTTAGCCTCCACTTTCTCTTAGATATGACACTACGTGAATATGCAAGCTAAAGTAAGAAAACATCATAGTAAATAAAAAGGATATGGACAAGTCCTCGATGTAGAGATCATGTAGAAAACTGTTAGAACCTACAACACACAAGGTTAATGAAAATCCATAAATCACCTAGAGCTTATTAAATTAAACTTGAGAATTTCATAAAGCCCCTTATGCCCCCCATGTTTTAGCTTTCTACTTTTGAAGGGTGAAATAGGGTGATAAGGAAAACTCTATACACTAGACATGTAGTTTATTGAAAAGAGCTTTCCTAAACCAATTAGAAGGATTCCTACCCTTCCTAAAATGATTCAAGGAGTCAGGTATCTGAATCATGATTCCAACACCACTGACAAAACTGAAAATAGAGTTACCAAACTCAAGTTATGATGAAAAGAGTGAATGTCTATGTAAATGCATAAGAAGGGAAATCCGAGTTTACCATGAGTAAACCCTAAAAGAAACCCTAAAAAAACCCTAATTTTAACTATAGATAAGGAAAAGGAAGTCATAATTACTCATTCTTACCATTTTAAGATTTGAAATGAGGAAGCAAGATGCCGAGGAGAGAAGAACTTCGAGCGACGTGCATGGAGCTTCTGAGATAGTGCCTAGCTACCAGACGGTCACTTCCTGAGGTGAGTTTGCTATTGTTTGTTCCTGTACTTTCCAAATTCTTGATTTCTATAGGAAAGGTCAACCCTGACCTAGTTATGTCGACCTTGACCCAAGAAGGTCAACATGGATTGGAAGGTCTCCACCTATTATGGGATGAGGTCGACCTTGACCCAAAAATGTTGAACCTAACCCAACAAGGTCAACCTTGACCTAGGAAGGTCGACCTTGACCTAAGTGATGTCAACCTTGACCAAGTCAAGTTGGATTTGTAGATTTGATGATGTAGAATGCTGATATGATGTTTGTTTGTGCTTATAGGACATGGTCCGTCTCTGAGAGCATCCCTTTGGAGAGTTGCTAGTGATCATCAGAGAGAGACTATCTGAGCCCAGTGAGGATGAGATGCATCTACTGAGAGACATAGGACTGTACTGGGTAATAGTCCTACCATAGATCAGGCTACACTGAGCCATGTTATCGACTCTAATAGAGAGGTGGGATGAGGATACATGCTCCTTCCATCTTACCTTAGGAGAGATTACAGTGACACTAGAGGATGTCTACAGGATCTTGCGGCTTCCAATATGAGGTGAGACTTCCAGACCTAGAGCACATCATGTTTGTGAGGAGATCCTTGCAGATAAAGAGTATTTCTTGGGATAGGTTCCATAGATGTGAACCTGATTAGATCAGGTCCTTTTGTCATTCATACTATCAAGCCCTAAACCTTTGGTACAGAGAGTGATTCTTTGTATAGTATCCTTGGTTGTGTTACCCAACTCAAAGGGTACCATATTTTCTACACCTCTTACCCATCTTATACAAAGGATGGAGAGTGAGATGACTATGTTCTCATGGGGTCGCAACATGTTAGCCTAGCTATATCATGAGCTATGTCAACTAGTGAGTTACCAAAGAGAGAGTCTTTCGATATGCACACTCTTACAGATTTGGTTGTTTGAGCATTTCACATGTACACGTCCACAAGGTGTTCCAGTGATGGTAGATCTGAGTAAAATGAGAGTCTTTTCTTATCCTCTAAGGGATGCCTGGCAGTTTGGAGATATCCTCTATTAGAGAGTACATCTAGACCACATTCTAGGCACATATGTGATATGTAGACCCTACTACCAGATGACAGAGTGGCCAAATACATGATTCTAGACTAGACATTCACAACAATAGAAGCTACTAGAGGGTCATCATAATCATATAGTGATGACATACTATTATGATCGGGTGATGAGATAGTTCAGCCTGTTACAGGGAGTCCCTAGAGTAGTACCTTGTTATGGACATCTGACGAGGTACTATCAGAGACTTGGTGCCATATGTCAACCATCAATAGAAGACATAGAGGAAAATGATGCAGGTGAGACAAATGATATAGAGGTACCATGAAATGTGACCTATTCAGGCATGAGCCAAGATTACATCAGGTATTGGAGTTTGTAGGGGACCCACCCCATCTTCTCTAAGGATTATCCTACAGGTGATCCAGGTCTTTCAGAGAGGACACACCGGGATAGTGGTACAACAGAGGAGGATGAGGATGTCAGAGATGAGGAGGAACACATCACCGAGGGAGATCCCATGGAGGAGGAGAGAGTAGAAGAGAGAGCGGATAAGAGAGTAGAGGAGATGCCCCAAGCTAGTGATATTGGTGTGGATGTACATGTTTTTCACACATCACCACTAAGATCATGATGACCTCCATGTGCCCACATAGAGACACCACTGATGAGGCCTAGACATAGCGAGTGTGGAGAAAGTAGTCACTCCATGCCTCCACCATCTAGACCCTTCAGTGACATCCAAGAGGGAGACCCAGGTATGAAATATGAGATTTGATTAAATATGTAATTTGATTTGAAAAAGCACTAGATTGATAAATGTAATTTCATTCTGTAGCTAGCGTAGCGGAGTGGAGGATCTTTTTATCTGAGATTTTGAAGGATACATGTATATCCTACTCACTACCTACAAGCGAGCGAGAATCCTCTCTTGGCTATAGAGATCCCGGTAGGCATGCCAATATATTTTCATGTGTCCAATGAGAGCTAAGGATGTGTAGAGAAAGGGAGGATAAGTTGATAGCTGAGTTACAAAGCACCCGAGTGTGTTCACATGGTATGAGAATATCAAGGATCCACACACAGACAAACAGATCTACATCTTCCTATCATAGGCCAGAGAGATTTGGAAGCCATCAGCCATCAAAGCACAATGATAGACGTAGTGATAAATAGGGCCATTGGCCACATATGTATCAGAACTTGAAATTTTTTTGATGAATGAAAAACTTTCTCTACTAATTCATTCTATATTTAATTACTATGCTTTCATCAATATAAAATTTAAGAGAAAGAAAGAAGGCGCATAAATATATTCAATATGTAATTTTGCTAGAACTACATAAGCTATAAATTTTTTTTATAAGGAATACATAAATGCACATAAGGAAATAAAGAATGAAATTAAGGATAATAACGTTTGAGATGCATAATATTAATAGGTTCCTTAAAAGAAACACCATCCATATCAGCAAGTTTATAAGCACCTAAGCCAAAGTCTTCAATGACAACAAAAGGTCCAAGCCAATTAGGGCTAAACTTTCCTTTTTCGCCTGGTAAAGAATTCACATTTCGTTGATTCTCATACAAGACTAAATCACCAACCAAAAATGTTCATTCAATTACCTTATGATTATATTGTTTCTAAAAAGATTTATGATAAGCTTTTATATGTTCTAATGCATGTATTCGTTGTTCATCCAACATTTCTAGCTCTTGTAAGCGTTGTTCCAGAAAAGTATCCTTGTTAATTATCCCATAAAATGAAACATGTAAAGAAGGTATTTCTAATTCCAAAAGTGTAATAGCATCAATACCATAGACAAGGTTGTAAGGAGAAGTACTCATGGTAGTACGAACACTAGTCCTATAAGCCCATAAAGCATAAGTCAGTTGAGTATGTCAATCTTTCGCATGCTTACTAACTATTTTTCTTAGAATTTGTTCAATGATTTTATTTGATGCTTCAGCTTGTCCATTAGATTTAGGATAATGAGTTGAAAATCTATGTTGAATTCAATATTTCTCCAAGAATTTTGTGACTTCTTTGTTTTTAAAAGAGGTACCATTATCCAAAACTATCGTTGAAGGTATACCAAATCATGTTATGATATTGATCCGCAATTTTTGAATGAAGAGGGATAGCTTCAACCCACTTTGTGAAGTAATCTGTAGTAGTCAGGATGTAAGTATGTCCTTGAGAAGAAGCTGGTGAGATTTTTCCAATAAGGCCAAAACCCCAAATACTAAAAGGCCATGGAGAAACTTGATTATGAAGCTCACAAGCAGGAGCATGAATCAAATTACTATGTTGTTGACATTGAGGACATTTCTTAACAAACATGAAATAATCTTGTTCCATTGTTTGCCAATAATATCCCATTCTAAGCAATTTATTAACCAGGGATTTTCCACCAAAATGTCCCCCACAAGAACCAGAATGAGCTTCTGCCAAAGCTACTGAGATTTTAGTTCTATTGAGACATCTTAATAGTAATCCTTCATAAGAATTTTTGTAAAGCATATTTCCTAGAATGATGTAACGTGTTGCAAGCTTCCTAATATGATTACACATGTTCCTTGTTTCTGATTCAGGAAAGGTACTATCTTTCAAGAAATGAAAAATATGAGAATATCATTCATCTGAATGCAAATTGAAACAATCAGAGGTAATGTTTTTAGAAATTACAAGGTTTTTAAGAGTTTTCATAGTAAATTGAAAATTTTCAGCATTATTCTCAAGACACACCAAAGAAGCTACACTTGCCATGGCATTTGCATGTTGATTATCTTTCCTAGGTAAGGTTTGAATCGTATAAGAGGAGAATTGTGAAAGCACATCAAGAGCCAAATCTCTATATTGTGTCATTTTATCATTCTTAGTCTGATAACCTCCTTTAATCTGTTCAACAATCAATTGTGAATCTCCATATATTTGTAAGTGTTTGATGTTAAGGGATGAAGCTGCTTGTAGGCCAGCTATAAGAGCTTCATACTCTGTAATGTTATTAGTACCAGGAAAGGTTAATTTTTATGATAAAGGAATAGGTTTTTTCATAGGAGGAATTAAGATAATACCAACACCAAAACCTTTCTTACATTTTTACCCGTCAAAATATAATTCCCAAATATCATCCTATTGAATAGCTAGGAAATTCTATTGAAGTAGAGCACATATCAGAATGAGGACAAGGAGCTTCAGCTAAAAAATATGTTAAAGCCTATCCCTTAATAGACTTCTAAGAAATGAAATCAATATCAAATTCTATAAGTGACATCACCCACTTTTCCAAACGACCAGAGAGATCAGTTTGTGAGAAAAGATATTTCAAAGGATCAAACTTGACAATCACATTGACTTCAACATTTATAAGATAATGTACGAGTTTCTAGCATGCATAGACTATAGCTAAACATTGTCTTTCCAAGTCTGTGTAGCTTGTTTCGTAATCAAGTAAAGTCTGACTAATGTAATACATAGGTCTTTCCTTACCATTATTATCATTTTGAGCTAACAAGGCACTCACGACCTTCAGAGTTGCTAAATTATACAAATGGAATGGTTTATCAAATTTAACTGGTTACAAAATAGGAGGATTTGCAAGGTACTCCTTAAATTTCTCAAAAGTTTGTTTACATTCATCATTCCAAGAGAAAGTGGTATCCTTTCTAAGCAAGGAAGTAAAAGGAGTAGTTCGATCAGCTAAATTAGAAATAAAATGACAAATAGCTTGTATTTTTCCTTGTAAACTCCATAGCTGAGAAATATTCTTAGGAGGAGGCATATCAACAATAGCTTCAATCTTTTCAGTATCTATTTCTATGCCTCTCTTAGAGATTATAAATCCTAATAATTTACCAGAATCTACTCAAAAACACGTTTCTTAGGATTCAATCTCATGTTGTAACTTCTAATCCTTTCAAATATTTGTCATAAAATAGTAACATGATCTTCTCTTTGTATAGCTTTTGCTAAGATATCATCCACATAATCTTCAAGAATCTTATGAATGTAATCATGAAAAATCAAAGTCATAGCTCGTTGATAAGTTGCTCCCGCATTTTTTAATCCAAAAGGCATCATGACCCAAAAAAATGTTCCCCAAGGTGTTATAAATGCAGTCTTAAATTGATCTTCAAGAGGGATAAATATTTTTTTATATCCCAAAAAACCATCCATAAAAGATAACAAGGCATGACCCGTTGTTGAATCCACAATCATATCAATGTTAGGTAATAGGAAATCATCTTTTAAGGATGCCTTGTTTAAATATCTTAAATTAGTACGCATCCTTATCTTATTTTCTCCTTTTGAAATAGGCACAATGTTTGAAATCCAATCTGAGTAATCAATATAATGGATAAATCCAGAATCCAATAGCTTTTCAATTTCAATTTTAACTAATAAAGCAATTTGTGGATTCATTTTTCAAATTTTCTGCTTCACAGGTTTCATATTTGGTTTTAAAACAATGTTATGAGTAGAAATCTTAGAATCTATACCCAACATATCTGAATATGTCCAAGAAAAAATGTCCTTGAATTCAAGTAAAAGTGAAACCAACTGATCACGTTCATCCTAATTTAAACATTTCCCAATCTTTATCATATTTTTAGGATTGTTCTCATCCATTTGAATATCAACAGTCTTAGTTATTAAAAAATCACTTCATATCAGAGGACCCATCGGTAACGGTAGAATATCTTGTTCATCATGTTCTTCAAAATAAGAATTAGTACTTAAACAATAAGGCTTTCATCGTTTGTGATGAAACTTAAGTAAATCTTCATGAACCCCTAAGAAATCCATTAAGGCTTCATCTTCAGGAAAAATATCCAAAGTAGGTGCTTGATTAATGTCAATGAGGAGTGGGTTAACCAATTTCAACTGTCCACCACATATATGATTAACATTAAGAGGAAAAGTTGATGGTTGTCTATAAGGATTAAATCCTAATCCATATGTATGATCATAAATTTCATTATCCAAAGGTACTTGTATACCTTACTCATATTTACCACATCCTTTCCCATTAAATCCTGATTTATTAAGCAAATGATAACCAGAACTATATCTATCAACCATATCAGATGGAGTGCAAGGAGCAGCATATGTCACAATATCATAACAATCAGGCTTTATTGTTTCAATCATTTCTTCAATCGAAGCAGCAACAAAATTACTTTTTAATTCCTCAAAAAGTGGGGAAGGAGTAAAAACTTGTTTCTCAAATTCATTTTGTTGCTTCATGAATTCTAAATCAGAGACCTTATATTCTCCAATGAAGGTAGGATTAAAATCCAATGTCCCCCAATCATCCTCGGTCAAAGAGGAAGATGGAGCTTTCGGTTGTTGTATCTCAAATTGTTTTACTTCTGGTTGTTGTATGTCAGGTTGTTTCTCAATCTCTTTGTTTGGTTGAAGAGGCTCAGAGATTTTAGCATATTCTACATTGAGGCAAGGATTTGATGCATCATCTGCACATAATATATACATTAAGTTATTATAGATGAACTTAACCTTGTGATGAAGTGTAGAAGGAACTACATGCATAGTATGTAACCATGCTCTTCCTAAAAAAATGTTATAATTGAGAGGTCAAAGCATAACATGAATAGGCGTATTTAGGATAAATGGACCAACTTTAATAGGTAAGGTCATAATACCCAAAGTTTTCTTTGCAATATTTTCAAATCCACGTATAGGGACATTATCAGATTGAATAGTTGTGAGATCAGCCTTAATTGCTTGAAGCATATCCATACTACAACATTAAGACCATATTCATTATCAATTAGCATTCTTTGAATGATACTCTAATTAATAGAGACAACAACCATAAGAGCATCATATTGATTCAACACCTTAGGAGAAGGTAAATCATTATCGAAAAACACAATAGGAGGTAAAGAAGGCATAGTATGCATGCAATCTAAAATAGAATGAATATTCTCTTGATTAGGAGGCAGAGCAGGAAGAGTGGATAAAGCTTTTTGCAATGCCTCATGATATGTTAGGGAGGTTTGAAGTAATTCCCATAAAGATATCTTAGCAGGAGTAGCATGTAATTGGTCAACTAATTTATACTCCTTAAAGGTAGAAGGAAACCTAGGAGCTTAAGGAAGCATAGGTTGAGAAGGTGATAAAGAAATTGGAACAGTAAGCTAAGGGTTATTCCATGTGCGATAAGCATGTGAAATGGAATTAGTGTTATCAAAGAAATCCAAAGGATCTCTAGGTTTGCCCTTAATCGTTATGCGATGACATCCTTTTACCGTCATCAAAGGTGTAGGATATATCATTTTAGGTTTATCAATGTTACAAATAGTGGGACATGAAGGTAACCATGCACACACCTTATGGTAAAGGCTAATTAGAGAGTTTGTGGAGGAGAGTGAAATAGGAATAAGATCAATGGAGATCTTATTCAGACAATTTTCATCCTCACTACCATGTACCTCATTAAGGAATCTATCCTCTTGTACAATAAAATCATCATCAAAGTATTCAAAACAATAATCATACATGTTGAATACAAAGGAATTTTGAAAGCATGAAAATGTAAATATTTTTGTCTTTTAAAGAGATTTTGCAATTTTTTTTGTATTTTTGAAATATAAATGCAAGAAAGGTATAAATGCAAGAAATATAATCTTATAAGAATGCAAGATTTAAATCTAACACCCAAAAATAAAGAGTTGTCATAAACGGGTTCACCAAAATGAATAGGTGAAAAATGGAGCTTTAATAATGCATCTAACATTCCCACTATTCATTTGTATTTTGAGTTGGAATTGAATAAGTAAAGTAAATATGGAAATGCTTGAAAATAGATAAGATAAGATACATACCTCATGATGGAATTAATCTAGAAATACCTATTTTTTGATGCCTATGTATAGTCTCAGGAAATTCTGCAACCAAATTTGGAACCAGAAAACCGCAATAGAGAAAACCCAGAAAACTTTTGTCTCTCTAGAAGTAGGTCAACTTTGACCCAGATAGTGGGGCACAATCTTACCCCTCATTGAAGGTCATCCTTGACTCAAAACAGCTCCGACAAAAAATTTGTTCGCAGATCCCAGAAGTTCGACAAAAAGGGTACTCAAATCTGCACTTCAATTCTTGAAACAACGACTGTAGATATCTGAAAATGGTGTTTTGGGGTGGCTATGTAGGGTTTTTCCTTATTCAAACCTCTATTTTGGTGATCTCCACCTCCATGAAAAGCTGAATGTAATAGAATGTGTGTGTGTGTATTGAATGTGTAATGCCAAGATCTAATCCTCTAGATTGAAACCCTAGCATGAATGGATATGAGACAACAATACATAGAT
>BSBK01003251.1:0-2500 GCA_027943335.1 Chamaecyparis obtusa
TAGAATAAATATAATCAATTTATTTAATAAGACCCCTTAAGCCCTTAAGTAACTAACATGACCCCTTAAGCCCTTAAGTACCTAGCATGACCCCTTTATCCCTAACAAGACCCCTTAAGCCCTTAAGTACCTAACAAGACCCCTTAAGCTCTTAAGTACCTAGCATGACCCCTTAAGACCTAAAAAGACCTAACATGACCCCTTGAGCACTAACATGACCTCTTAAACCCTTAAGTACTTCACATAACCCCTTAAGACCTAAAAAGACCTAGCATGACCCCTTGACCCTAAAATGACCCCTTAAGCCCTTAAGTACCTAGCATGACCCCTTAAGACCTAAAAAGACCTACCATGACCCTTTAAGCCCTTAAGTACCTCGCATGACCCCTTAAGACCTAAAAAGACCTAACATGACCCCTTAAGCCCTTAAGTACCTAGCATGACCCCTTGAGACCTAAAACAACCTAGCATGACCCCTTAAGCCCTAACATGACCCCTTACGCCCTTAAGTACCTAGCATGACCTCTTAAGACCGAAAAAGACCTAACATGACCCTTTAAGCCCTTAAGTACCTAGCATGACCCCTTAAGACCTAAAAACACTTAGCATGACCCCTTAAGCCCTTAAGTACCTAGCATGACTCCTTAAGCCCTAACATGACCCCTTAAGCCCTTAAGTACCTAACATGACCCCTTAAGACCTAAAAAGACCTATCATGACCCCTTAAGCCCTAACATGACCCCTTAAGCTCCTAAGTACCTAGCATGACCCCTTAAGACCTAAAAAGACCTAACATGACCCCTTGAGCCCTGACATGACCCCTTAAGCCCTTAAGTACCTCACATGACCCCTTAAGACCTAAAAAGACCTAGCATGACCCCTTAAGACCTAAAAAGACCTAACATGACCCCTTAAGACCTAAAAAGACCTAACATGACCCCTTGAGCACTGACATGACCCCTTAAGCCCTTAAGTACCTCGCATGACCCCTTAAGACCTAAAAAGACCTAACATGACCCCTTAATCCCTTAAGTACCTAGCATGACCCCTTGAGACCTAAAAATACCTAGCATGACCCCTTAAGCCCTTAAGTACCTAGCATGACCCCTTAAGACCTAAAAAGACCTAACATGACCCTTTAAGCCCTTAAGTACCTAGCATGACCCCTTAAGACCTAAAAAGACCTAGCATGACCCCTTAAGCCCTAACATGACCCCTTAAGCCCTTAAGTACCTAGCATGACCCCTTAAGACCTAAAAAGACCTAGCATGACCCCTTAAGCCCTAACATGACCCCTTAAGCTCTTAAGTATCTAGCATGACCCCTTAAGACCTAAAAATACCTAACATGACCCCTTGAGCCCTAACATGACCCCTTAAGCCCTTAAGTACCTCGCATGACCCCTTAAGACCTAAAAAGACCTAACATGACCCCTTAAGCCCTAACATGACCCCATAAGCCCTTAAGTACCTAGCATGACCCCTTGAGACCTAAAAAGACCTAGCATGACCCCTTAAGCCCTAACATGACCCCTTAAGCCCTTAAGTACCTAGCATGAACCCTTAAGACCTAAAAAGACCTAGCATGACCCTTTAAGCCTTTAAGTACCTAGCATGATCCCTTAAGACCTAACATGACCTAATATGACCTAACATGATCCCTTAAGACCTAAAAATACCTAGCATGACCCTTTAAGCCCTTAAGTACCTAGCATGACCCCTTAAGACCTAACATGACCTAATATGACCTAACATGATCCTTTAAGACCTAACATGACCTAAAAGACCTAATATGACCTAACATGACCCCTTAAGACCTAATATGACCTCACATGACCTAATAGGACCCCTTAAGACCTAATAGGAGCTTTGAAGACCTAACATGACCTAATAAGACCTAAAAAGACCTAATATGACCTCTTAAGACCTTATAAGACCTAATATGATCTAATAAGACCTAACATGACCCTTTAAGACCTAAAATTATCGCTTAAAACCTAATTTGACCGAACATGAGCCCTTAAGGACCGAACATGACCTAATATGACCTAACATGACCTAAAAGACCCCTTAAGACCTAATATGACCTCACATGACCTGATAAGACCCCTTAAGACCTAACATGACCCCTTAAGCCCTAACACATGACCCCTTAAGCCCTTAAGACCTAACATGACCCCTTAACCCCTTAAGACCTAACATGACCCCTTAAGACCTAAAAAGAAAGTAAATTGAAAGTTCTATCTAATCAATTAAAATTCAATTTACCTATCTAATCAATATAATCAATAAATATAAATTTATAGACTAGAAAGGTATTCAATTAAGGAAATCAATCTATTCTAATCAATTGAAAAAAGAATCAACCTAACATTCAACTAATAAGACCTGATACATGATATAGATTAAGACCTAAAATTCAAGTAGAAAGTAAATTGAAAGTTCTATCTAATCAATTAAAATTCAATTTACCTATCTAATCAATCCAATCAATAAATAGA